>JABUQX010090566.1:10000-15000 GCA_015478945.1 Trachelipus rathkii | reverse complement strand
TCAACATCCTTGTTGCAATGCTTATGTTTTTCTAATAAAATATTTATAAAAAATGTAATGTACAAAAATTTCGTCGGACTGGGCTCGAACGCGGTTTTTCTGCAAATGAAACCAACTTTTGGCGGCAAAATGAAAAGAAAAAAGCGCGAACAAAGCAACTTAGCTCACAATAGAGAATTGAGTTTGATTGATTAATAAAAGATAGGGTTCGTCTATTTCTTTTTTTATTGCAACATGTTTTTAAATGTCACAGATGGGATAATTCTTAGTTTCAAAAAGATTATTTTAATTCATTGCAATATTAAGTTTATATTTCAAGTGGTTATTCTCCTTAAGATTTCACAATTATTTTAATTTTTGTTTCAAATCGCTTGTTATACGCGATTCTCTCTATAATGGTTTTATATCAATTTACTTCTTTAATAATAAACTAATTCAAGATATCACTTGATGGGACTTTTGGATAAATCATTTCAATATATTAGAATTTATTTATATTCTATTATTGAGAAAGAAGACATGGCAGATACCCCATCCTCTCGGCTTTGGATCTCGAATCCAACACACGATTTCTCTACATGCAATTACCCGGTGGGGCTAGGGACGTTAAATTTTTATAGCATTTCTCATCTGATTGGTTCATTTAATTTTAATACAAATTTAATGTTTCTATGGGTGCAATTCTGGTCATGTCTTACAAATGTAAAGAATTTTAGTTTGCATTATTTCTCATGCTCTTTTTATAAGCCATTGAGCACAAGCTCTAATTTTGTGTTTAAACTTTGATACACAGAAGAAGAAGAAGAAGAAGAAGAAGAAGAAGAAGAAGAAGAAGAAGAAGAAGAAGAAGAAGAAGAAGAAGAAGAAGAAGAGAAAAAGAAGAAGAAGAAGAAGAAGAAGAAGAAGAAGAAGAAGAAGAAGAAGAAGAAGAAGAAGAAGAAGAAGAAGAAGAAGAAGAAGAAGAAGAAGAAGAAGAAGATAGAGAAAGAGAAAGAGAAAGAGAAAAAGAAGAAGAAAAAGAAAAAGAAAAAGAAAAAGAAAAAAGAAAAAGAAAAAGAAAGAAAAAGAAAAAGAAAAAGAAAAAGAAAAAGAAAAAGAAAGAAAAAAAGAAGAAGAAGAAGAAGAAGAAGAAGAAGAAGAAGAAGAAGAAGAAGAAGAAGAAGAAGAAGAAGAAGAAGAAGAAGAATTGGAAAATACATAGTAATAGGTGCGGGCTTTCTATTGACTTCACCAACATACGTGGCTTAAATTCTAACTCTGCTTCCGTTGAATACCACCTCTCTAACTCTAGTTCTAATCTTTTGCTCTTGTCTGAGACTCAGATGGCTAAGAATTCCATCCTCTAACTCGTTTAACGTATCCAACTATAACTTATTTCATATTCCGTCTAAAGGGTGGAGTATGTGCCTATGTTAACATTAACACTCCTATAACACGTCTCGTGAATCTCGAATCACCTAATTTCGATGTTCTGTGGCTTAAAATCTTTCTACCTTCTACTACAATAATCTTGTGCTTCTGCTACTGTTCTCCTAACAGAACAGATTTTCACGCCTTTTTTGAATATCTTACTACTTCTCACGGAGACTGTTATATTTTCTCATCCAAATACTGAGGTCCTCTATTTAGGGGATTTCATGTACACAACACTGAATGGTTGGGATCCTCTCATACTGATTTAGGTGGGGAGGAGCCGAGTCATTCAGCAATTCTCAACGATCTGGAGGCAACTATTTAAGAACCAACACAGAAAAAAACATTCCGGAATCGTCCTAACCAATTCTTGTAAACACACTTGACCTATGTTTCACCACTAAGTCCTTCTCTCTATAAATACAACACTTTCGCTCCTATTGGTTCTGACCACAACCTTATATCTCTTAATTTAAATACTTTCTCTCCAACAGCTCCTTCCTGCCCTATGCGGTTTCTTTCTGGCACTTTGATCGGGCAGATTGGGGGGCTTTGCGGCTGCTTGCTTCTAGGCTAACTATAATTGGAATGACTGCTTTTCCTCTTGTGACGCTTCGGCTTCTGCCGACAATGTGGGAGCTGTAATCGTTGATGGGATGAGCAGGTTCATTCCTTTCTTCGACTAAATCTTTCTCTCCTCAATAATCCATGGTTCGATCGTAATTGCTCTCTGGCCATTCACAGGCTAGAGACAATTGCCGTATCGGGGGTGGAATTCCTCGTTCTCACTATCACTATGCTAATTTTTATTCAGCTAGAAATACGTTGCAGGGATTAACTCTTCGACGAGCAAAGCGGGCTTTAATCAAACGAAAGTGCGCTAACTCCTTGGTTCTCCTACTGACATATCTTTCTGGCCTCTTGCCAAAAACATCTCCAACAACTTCTATAAAATCTACCTTTCCCCTTTATTCGATCTTGATGGTTCTGCTGCTAACTTCGTCAACTGCAAGGCCAATCTTTAGGCCTCCTATTTTCCTCTAACTCAACGCCTGGATGATTCTGGCATCCCTCCTCCTCCTCCTTCTCTTATCAGGTGTCCTATGCCTTTGCCTGAGATTATATTTGATCGGGTGCATGGGTTCCTGAAATCTATTAACGTTAGGAAGGCGGGTGACCTGGATGACATTCTCCCCGAGTTTTGAGGGAGTGGTGCTTCCGTGCTGGCCCCTCCTCTCGTTCAACTATGTTTCTCTATGCCTCAATACTAGCAATTTCCCTCAGTGTTTGGAAGCGCGCATATGTCCAATCCTATTCCGAAAAAAGGAAGCGCTCTGATCCTTCTAACTTCGCCCTATAGCTCTAACCTGTATTCTATCTAAGATCTTTGAAACCCTTCTTCAACTCTCATTTCTTAAGACCATCTGGATCTATTCCCTCTTTCCGATCGCCAGTAGGCTTTGGCGCTGAGTCCTACTGTGATATACTTTTCCTATCTAACAGATTTATGGTTTTCCCCCCACCCTCAGGAATTACGGGGAGACTTGGGGGGTGGCGCTTGACATTTCCAAAGCATTTGACATGGGTATGGCACGCGTCACTGCTTTTTCCAAGCTCCCCTCCTTTGGATTTCCTCCTTCTCTTTGCTTACTTATGTCCTAGCTTTCTTTCAAATCGCTCAATATCGCTGTTGTTGATGGGGTGACTTCTTCTTCTTCTTTTTCTTTCCTCAGGGTTCTGTCTTATCTCCTACTTTATTCCTACTTTTCATTAATAATCTTCTCGTCTGCACATCTAACTCTATCCACTCATATGCCGATGACTCGACCCTTCATTCTTCAACTCATTTCAATTCTGCTCCTTCTTTTACTTCTAGAATTGCCTCTCGTCTTAATCTTTCCGATTCCATTCTCGCTGATCTGGATAGAATTTCCGGTGGGGTCGTCTCAACCTTGTGAAATTCAATTCTTTTAAAACCCAACTTCTACAAATCTCCCTCTCTAAGACACCTCCTAACTTTCCTATCTCTTTCGACGGTTCTCTCGTCTCTCCTGTTGACAATATAAACATCCTTGGCCTTAACATAAACAAAAAAATGTCTTGGAAACCTCACATCACAATGGTTGCTAGGGCGGCCTCAAAGAAACTGGGAGTTCTGTTTAGACTGCGAGACTTATTTTTTCCTCTTCACAGTTACTCCAGTTATACAAGGGTCTCATCCGCCCTTGTATGGAGTACTGCTCTCATATCTGGGGGGGCTCAGGTTTTACCCGGCTTTTGGATAGGGTCGAGTCAAAGGCTAAAAGACTTATAAACTGTCCTGTACTTTCTAGTTCACTTGACCCTCTATCTTTGCGGCGCGATGTTGGGGCTTTATCTCTTTTCTATAGGTACCGTAGCGGCAGGTGCTCGAGGGAGCTTTCCACTCGCGTGCCGCCTCCTTTAAGACGCCCTCGTAGCACAAGGGGTGCTGTGTCGGCACATGAGTTTTGTGTTGATGTTAGCAACTCCAGACTAGTTTGCTGCGGTGCCTCCTTCTTTCCTGCCACCTCTGTTCTGTGGAATTCTCTTCCATCTTCTGTGTTTCCTACTCAATTTAATCTCCCTCACTTTAAAGCCCGCGTCTGTGCTCATCTGCGTGATTTGCGTTAGTTGAAATTTTGTTGAGTGTAACACCCCCTCCTTGAATAGGGTTTTGCCCGTGAGCGGTGGTGATAACTGTAAAAAAAAAAATAAAAAAAAAAAAAAAAACACATAAGAAAATTTATGAGAAACAAAGTACTTGATTCACACTATCTTTCTGACTCTTTCTTTTTCTCTTCACTCATTTACTTTCTCTCTCTACCTGTTTCACTTATTTATTTACTTTTATTTATTATTTTACTTATTTTATTTTTTGATTTATTTTATTTATTTATTATTTTTCTCTTTTTCCTTCGCTCAAACATTCCAATTCTCTCCCAATTTATTTCATTACCTCATTTCTTATATTTTTCTCTCTTTAGCTCACTCGTTCTCTTCCTCGTCATCTTTCTCCATTCCACTCTCTCTCTCTCTCTCTCTCTCTCTCTCTCTCTCTCTCTCTCTCTCTCTCTCTCTCTCTCTCTCTCTCTCTCTCTCTCTCTCCCTTTCATCTCATAAAAAATCCAACTAAGGCCGTCAGGAGATCATCTCCCGAACGTTCATTTACCTTTTTCTGTACTCCCCCACCGTATAACGAGCATCAGATAGACAGGTTCGAAGCCCCTTCTTTTATCTCCTTCTGCTTCTAATCTTTGACATTCAATTCGTCTCTTTTGGCAACCGAATAAAACTCAAAATCATCTCTTCACGTTCATCAAAATCCTTTCTTCAGAATATTTTAAAGTCTCTCTTCTCTTTTCGTTCGGGTCTTAACGCCGCATTCTTCGCTAAAATATTCTTAGACGCAGACG
Source organism: Trachelipus rathkii (assembly GCA_015478945.1). Lineage (NCBI taxonomy): Eukaryota > Metazoa > Arthropoda > Malacostraca > Isopoda > Trachelipodidae > Trachelipus > Trachelipus rathkii. The sequence goes on along the minus strand of JABUQX010090566.1, from coordinate 10,153 downwards.
CACGCACCAACATATGTACATAACTATATATATATAATATATATATATATTATATATATATATATTATATAATATATATAATATTATATATATATATATATATATATATATATATATATATAATATTATATATTATACTCCGTAATTATGGCG
>JABUQX010090566.1:0-2500 GCA_015478945.1 Trachelipus rathkii | reverse complement strand
TTATTATTTTTTAATTATACTTAGTGTTATTTACTTCATGCCTATTGTTATTATTATTTAGAACACACTACACACACACACACATACATCACTTACACTTATACACACATTCACTATGACACTTGTACACACATTCACTATGACACTTACATTTACCCATAGACACTTACATTTACACTTATACACATGCGGTCACACCACACACACACACACTTAACTTATACACACATATTGTTATTATTATTTATAACACACATTCACTATGCCCTTACATTTACCCATAGACACTTACATTTACACTTATACACACATGCCACCCACACACACCCACACACACACTTACACTTATACAACACATTCACTATGATACTTATCACACATTCACTATGACACTTTACATTTATTCCATGACACTTACATTTACCACTTACCACTCACATCACAGAATTTCATTGACTTACAACTCACACGGTAATGATTATTACCTGCTGGACAGATTTCTTACACTCACGACACAGATTTACGAGTACGCAAAACCAGATTTTACTTACCACTCGCCACACAGGAATTTTACACACACACGAGAGAGCGACACACAGCTACACACACACACACATACACACACAGCACACACACACAACACACACACCCACGCACACTCACTTACACATATAACGTATAATTTATTAAAACATTTTATGTTTTAATTAACACGTACATTTATATTTAGCCATGTCAATATAACTGAAATTATTTCAAAGTTTCTTAAAACTTCTTTAATAAATCAATCATTATCTTTGAAACAAAGAATTTATTATTAACTGTTAATGCTTTTTGTTTATAAATTTTATAAGTATATTTATAAACTATCAAGTTTAAAAATACACTTTTACTAAAATTTATGAAATTTTTATGTAAAAACATAATGTTTAAAGTACCTTAAAGCAATAAATCAGTAATCAGTAAGGCCAGACCTCTCACCACCTGAAATCTCTCCTCTCTCTCACACAAAGGCTGATGGCCAGAGTTGTTCTATTCACCGTTACATGCTTACATCATTGTTTAAAGGTCCATGTAATCAAGGGGGTATAGCCAGTGAAAAATACTACAAAATAGTTCTGATCTTGCTTAACATTAAACATGTATTTTATTAAAATGATTCTAAGTTTTTATTTAAAAATAACAACATTGCAGAGAGTAGTTTTATATTATTTGCACTGATGTTAACTAAAAAATATTTCAAAGTTTTTTAAATAATTATTATTATTATTATGTATTATTATTATTATTCTATGTACATTAGAGCAATCCATCACGAAGAAAAACAACACCCAGCGAACTCCTACAGATTACGAAACTGACCTCTCTCTCTCTGTAAAAATTTGGTTGAGAAATAACTAACTTTGAGGCTCTAAATTAGATAAATCCTTTTTTGTAATCCCGGGGCGATTTAAAGCCTAATTCCAGGTCAAAATATATTTAAACTGACCTTTTCCTGTAAAATGTGGTGCAATAACTACGTTAGGCCTAAATTTAGGCCTATATTTAGGATAAGCCTTTTTGTAGATGGGCTAATTTAATCCTAATCTACCAGGTCAACCAGGTAAAGCTCGTTAGACAAGAATCTTGTTATTATTATTTTTGATAAATATATTTCAAAACTGATAAACATGCTGATCGGTTAAGATCCTTTAAGCCAGGTAAAAAGGAAATGTTTTCCTTACCTTGTGATTGGTCGGGGGTAATCCTTATCTCTATATGACCTCGAATGTGATTGGTCGAGAATTATTTTATCGGTCTTTTGAAAAATTAACTTTGATTAATCTTGTATTTGGCAGGTGTGTGTTTTATTATCTTTTAGACCCAAACTCATTTAAAATCATAGTCATTTTAGCTGTTAAGCGGTGCAGCAAGTTAATCTGATTTGTATTAAAGTGTATTAATTATTTTACTAAGGTGTATATCATTATTTTAAAATAAAGTACTTAACATTGAGGAATAATTATTAATTTCACTAGAATAGATAATAATTAATTCACCTAGTTCATAACTAACCACCAGGGTCAGCAATGAGGCCCACCCGCAAAGGCAAGCAACCCCGCAACCGCTGGTGCGTCCCGCCGCGTCCCCGCCCCCCGCTCGCGTGCGCCCGCAGCGCAATATTTTCCGCTTCCCGCCGCCGCGTGCCCCGCAGGCGTCATGATTTCGGCGCGTTCCCGGCCCGCCGCGTGCGCCCGCAGGCGCAATATTTCGCGCGAATTATTTTTAGAACAACATAACACACACGCATTATAAGGTCGCAAGTACGACATACCTACACATACACACACACACACACACACACACTCACAAACACACACATATATAACGAATAATTTATTAACATATTTTCTTTTTATTTTAATTATTCTTTATTATTATTTACTTCATGTCTATTGTTATTATTATTATTTAGAACACAAAATACACACACACACAACACACACACTACACGACACAC
>JABUQX010090565.1:32500-36981 GCA_015478945.1 Trachelipus rathkii | reverse complement strand
GGGAGATAATCGTAATAATAGTCTTTTGTACCTAGATATTCGTAGACGGCCGCTTTTGACGCGTTGAGAGGATAGATATATAGATTAATATTATGTCTTTGCCACAAAAGAAATAGCACGCCACTATGATCGTATGAGGGTACAAATGCAAGCGAGGTTTTTTATCACTAAGGTCTTCTTTTTGTGTCAGAACGAGACAAAAATAGGATGGTGTTTAACTTTAAAAAAAAAAGCACAAAGACCATTTCATTCTTGTAAATATAGGAAACTCATCGATAAAAAGATACATTGTTTTGTGTAGGTGGATGCCAATGTAGGATGTGTTATGCATATATCATCGATTGATTTAATATGATAAGTTGATGCTCCGCTCCTTTCGAGATACCTAAACATAAAGATTATGCTACCCAGGCTTATACCTATGGCATAATGTAATATTATGGATACTATATTTAGAATGATTATACGAATTAATAATCTGATTAATTAATGTTATTAAATACTATTTTTATAATATAGCTATATAATTATTATACGTATATATATTATTTATAATTAATATTAATTTATATAAATACTAGATATATATATATATATCAGTATATATTTATAATTATTCCTATCATTAATATTATTAATATATATACTATTTATTCATATATATATTATATTAAGTATATATATACATATATTTACCTTATATACATATACTATATACTTATATTATATATAATACTATATAGGTAATTTAATAAATATAAGATATACTATAATAACTTATAGTAAATATATATGTTTTGGTCATTTTAGCCATCATATATATATATAGTCAATATGAAACTAGTATATATACCTATATACTATATTAGTATTATATATAGGTATATATAATAGTATATATATATATAGTATATAGTAATAACATAATTATAATATAATATACTATATATATACGTATATGATTATCTATCAGTATATATATATATATATATATATATATATATACTATACTATATATATATTATTATATATACTATACTATATAATATATATTATATAATATCTATATATATTATAAATTCAATATTATATATATATCTATATAAAGTTATATATATAGTATATTATAATATATAATATATATATAGTATATGATGTATAATATATATAATATATATATATACTATATATAGTATATATATATATTATATATACTATGTCTATATATATTATAAAATTGCAATCATAGTTAATATAATTATATAGTATGATATATACTATTATATATATATATATATATATATAGTGATATATCATATCTATATGAATTATAATATATATATAGTAGTATATATTATACTGTAATAAAAATAGGTTAAATTTTAAGCAGCAATCGAAATATAATATATCCCTATATATATATATATATATGATATAAATATATATCATATATATATATATATCATATAAATATATATATATATATATATATATATAGAGAGAGAGAGAGAGAGAGAGAGAGAGAGAGAGAGAGAGAGAGAAATAGGAGACACCATGTAATTTCCATGCATTTATATAAAGCTATTTGAGAATCTTCTGGGTGTAATTTTCTACAGTGGATTCATGCGTGAAAATTGCTTAGCTATATCATGGGGTTAGGATTTCCTAAATTAGTAGTTATTGTCACAATATATTAAGTTTGCTTTTCTACTCAAATATGCATATCAGAAAATCGTAGGTGTGAATATGTGTGTGTGTGTGTGTGATAGATGTATATGTAATCTTGCACACGGGAGAGGAGCTTGTAGCGAGTCCTAAAATATCGTAAGTGTGAATATATGTTTCCTTTGAAGCAATAGATTATGTGTTCTGTATGCCAAATGAGAAGAGAGCATATTCATTTATTCTGAATGGATGCACACAGTTAGGGAAACGAACTTGTAAACATGACTGTACGGAGTAACGCTTATGCTACTTTAACGTGTGAATTATTGTATATTTCTTCGTATATTGTCAGTGTTGCTTAATTACTTGGATTGAGCATCTGTACTCACGCTCTATCTATTATTCACTATAATTGCCAAGCAACAGTGTTTACAGCTTAAACATAAGGGTTTTTAAGCTATATATCACGAGATTGTAAATATACACTTTGCTTAAACATTGTTACAATGAATCGCTTTTTCCTACTGTTAGTATTTGTTAATATTTTATTACTTAGACACGAATTTAAGTTGTAAAAGATTTAGTAAAATAATATTTTTCAAAGGAATTTGAAGAAAAAACAAAACAACAATTTCATCTCCATAACATCACAAAAAGAAAAGTTTTTAAAAGTTTATTACAAAAGCGGTAAATAATAATAATAATAATATTAATAATAATAATAATAATAATAATAATAATAATAATAATAATAATAATAATAATAATAATAATAATAATAATAATAATAATATAATAATAATGAATAATACATAATAATAGATTAATAATAATAATATGAATACATGAATAATAATAATAATAAATATGGATATAAATATTTAATAATCAATAATATATAATAATAATAATAATATAGATAATAATAATAATATAATGAGATAATAGATAATAATGAATAATAATTAATAATATATAATGAATAATAATGATACATAATAATAATAATAATCATACATGAATAATGTGAGAAAAGACATGATTTGCGGAACCCAGATGTGGAAGAAAAATCTATCAATGTCGTTTTAACCAAGATATTATACTTAGCTTTTTGAATAATTCACACGACGACACATACAAAAACCAGCAACGCACTCACTCAAGACACACTTCCCGCCTTACTCGCCACTACCACTCGCCATTCGACGCCTACAGGAAATCGTTTAAGAGAAGAAGAGGGAATAACTAAAATGAATGATGTACTGTCAAAAACAAAATGAAAGATAAGTGAAACACTTTTCGCTATTACAGTAATGGATCGCACCTGTAAAATAAGTTACTATTCTTTTCTTCTGTACTTTGAAAAGTTATTTTCATTCTTTCATTTTAGACTTGTAAAAGTATTCATGGTCTTTATCTCGGTTACTCTTAAAAAGTTATTCTCATTGCTCCGCTTGCCTATAACTCTAAAGTTATTTTCATTTTGCTCGTCTTCTTTCTATGTTCGGCAGCTAAGTTATAATTTTTAAAGTTATTGATGTAATAGGTATGAGTTTATTAAATAACGAAATTGTTAAAGATTTTAATTATAAAGTTTTAATAAACAGTTTTGTGCTTTCTGTGACAAATGCCTTTTAAAACAAATAAAAGCTCCAATTTTATGCGTTAAACAAATAAAAAAAGAGAAATAACATGATGCTTTCAATAAAGCGAAAATCTGGAGCGATCGATTCATTCTCGCTTGTTTTTATTAATTAAATTGCTTCTCTGTCCTCTGCCTTATTATCCAAAACTTCTTTTTCTTTTTCTTATTTGCTTTTTTCTTTTTCTTTTCTTTTTCTTTTTCTTTTTCTCTCTTCTTCTTCTTCGTTACTTGCTTTCTTCTTTCTTCTTCTTCTATCTTCTTCTGTCTTTCTTCTTGCTTCTTCTTCTGTCTTCTTCTTCTTTTTCTTTTTCTCTTCTTTTTCTTTGTCTTATTTCTTTTTCTTCTTTTTCTTTTTTTTCTTCTGCTTTCTTCTTTTTCTTCTTCTTCTGTCTTCTTCTTCTTTTTCTTTTATTCTTCTTCTTTTCTCTCTCTTCTTCTTTCTTTTCTTTTCCGTTCTTAAACTTTATTTCCTTGCTCGTCTTCCTTCTTCTTCCTTTCTTTCTCTTTTCTTTTCTTCTTCTTCCTTCTTTCTTTTCTTCCTTCTCTCTTTTCGTAGTTTCCTTTTTCCTTTTTCTTTTTTTCTCTTTTTCTCTCCGTCTTTTTTTTTTTTTTTTTTCTTGTTTCCTTTTTCCTTTTTCTTTTTCTTTTTTCTTTTCTCTTCTTTCTTCTCTTCTTGCTTTCTTCCTTCTCTTCTTCTTCTTCTTCTTCTTCTCTCTTCTGTCCTTCTTTCTTCATTCTTCTTCCTTCTTCTTCTTCTGCTTCTTCTTCTTCTGTCTCCTTCCTTCTTCCTTCTTCCATTCTTCTTCTTCTTTTTCCCTTATTCTTCTTCTTCTTTTAATAACATCTGTCGCCTTTACCGATATTACGAACTATATGTACCTAACAAAATAATGATCATTTTATCTCTTTCTTTACCGATATCAGATTATAGCTATATAAATATCGATTGTTTTATCGAATATGATATTAATCTCAGAATACACCTAAATGAATATCGAATATGCTACCAATATCACAATAAAGCAAATTAAATTGTGATTTTTATATCTATTGTTCTAAAAATCCTAATTTTGGTAATATTGATTATTTCGCTTTATCATATCAATATCATAATATAGTTAATTAAATATACAACATTTTACATTTTTTTATCGATTATATTATCGATATT
>JABUQX010090565.1:10000-12500 GCA_015478945.1 Trachelipus rathkii | reverse complement strand
AAGCACCGCAGCGAACTAGCCTGGAGTTGCTAATATCAACACAAAACTCATGTGCCGACACAACACCCCTTGTGCTACGAGAGGGCTCTTAAAGGAGGGGGCACCGAGTGGAAAGTTCCCTCGAGCACTGCCGCTACAGTACGTATAGAAAGAGATAAAAGACAACAGTCGCGCCGCAAAAAAGATAGAGCCAAAATGAACTAGAAAGTACAGGACAGTTTATAAGTCTTTTAGCCTTTGACTCGACCCTATCAAAAAGCCGGGTGAAACCTGAGCCCCCCCAGATATGAGAGCAGTACTCCATACAAGGGCGGATGAGACCCTTGTATAACTGGAGTAACTGTGAAGAGGAAAAAAAAGTCTCGCAGTCTAAACAGAACTTCGAATTTTTTTTTGAGGCCGCCCTAGCAACCGTTGTGATGTGAGGTTTCCAAGACATTTTTTTGTTTATGTTAAGGACAAGGATGTTTATATTGTCAACAGGAGAGACGAGAGAACCGTCGAAAGAGATAGGAAAGTTAGAAGTGTCGTCTTTAAAGAGGTAGATTTGTAAAGGGAAGTTGGGTTTTAAAGAATTAAATTTCACAAGGTTGAGACGACCCCACCCGGAAATTCTATCCAGATCAGCGAGAATGGAATCGGAAAGATTAAGACGAGAGGCAATTCTAGAAGTAAAAGAAGGAGCAGAATTGAAATGAAGTTGAAAGATATGAAGGTCAAGTCATCGCATATGAGTGGATAGAGTTAGATGTGCAGACGAGAAGATTATTAAGTGAAAAGCACGAATAAAGTAGGAGATAAGACAGAACCCTGAGGAACACCACTATTGACAGAAAAAGAAGAAGAAGTCGCCCCATCAACAACAGCCGATATTGAGCGATTTGAAAGATCTGCACGTAGATATGGCAAAGATTCACAAGAATGATATTTCAACGACTTTCGTCTCATAAATCGAGTTGCCAGACGCACGATCACAATTTGACAAGTAATAGTAATTATTAGCTTATTTTATTTTTTTTTTTTTTGGGGGGGGCGAGGGGACTTTTCGTAACTAAAATTTGCTCTTGATTCCAAGAATGTCTTCCTTTTTAGTGTAGCTATTGCAGTTTTTAACTATGTGTGGTCGGTCACTAATTTGGAGACTGGCACATTGTATTTATAATATATATATATATATATATATATATATATAATATATATTAATATTATATATATATATATATATATATATATAATATAATAATAGTATATATATATATATATATGCGCCAGCCTTTCATAGCCGTCGTGATATGTATCTTAAAAACTACTAATGCTAGCACTAAAAAAGAATGACAATTTAGATTCTGCGTTAAAATTCTACCTCAGGAAAGTAATTAATTCTACATCATTAACCAGAACATTTAAGGTAAATAAACAATTAAATATTTTTAAGTATATTTAAAAAATTCTATCGAACATCTGGCATCTTCATCACAGTTCATTGTAACGGGGTCTGAAATCGCTAAATCTGTGTCATTTTTCATTATTTCAAAAGACGTGGTCACAAGCTATGAATTAATACTTATATATATAGTATAAATATATATATATATATATATATATATATATATATATATAATAGTATAATATATATTATATATATATATATATATATATAGTAATATAATATAATATAATAAATATATATATAATATATAGTATAACACGGGACAGTAGGGGGCTCGAGCCGACGGGGAACATAGGGGGACGTTTTCCATACCCCGTAGGTAGGGGTGGAGAACCCCTGCGACACCCAAATACCGAAGAGCGGAGGTTTCGGAGACCTCCCAAGAAGGGGGGAAATAGTTCCTACCTGTGTTCCCCGGAAGCCGAGGAGAGACCCCGACTCCTGCCCTCTTTGCGGGTACTCTTTAGTTTTAAACACCACCCAACATTAAAGGCCAACGTAAGGTTACGTTAATTAAAATAAGTTTAAAATTACTATTTTACATTTTATTCACTTTTTTTAAAAAACTGATTTTTTTATTATTAAAAATTGTTTCATAACTAAAATTTTACGCTGATTCCAAAATTGTATCCTTTTTTACGTAACCAGTAATAGTTTTTATCATGCAACCACGTCATGAACCACCATATAATATATATATATAATATATATTATATATATAATATATTATATATATTATATATATATAGTATATATTATATATATATATATATATATATATATATATATATTATATATTTCCATGTAATATATATTTATCTGTGTGTGTGAAAGAAGGATATTAAAGGATTAGTGGCTGTAAGATCAATCCCCCTTGCGATTCCTCTTGATTCTACTGCTCAAAATAAAATTGAAGAGTTCAAAAATATTTTTTAGACTACAATTTTCCCGAGTTTTATAATATTTTTCCTTTCACTCATTTTAAACATTCCATGTAAGTTTTTATGCAAATTCAGGAAAGTGAAGTTCCATGAAAATGAGGCATTATGA
>JABUQX010090564.1:0-23465 GCA_015478945.1 Trachelipus rathkii | reverse complement strand
TTGGAAGTTACGTTTAAAAGCCTATGCGACATGATGTAGATCTTTAAATGGTTAACAAAGGACTGGAGAAAACAACCACAGATGTATTACATTGTAAAGTCTTTCCTTATTGGCCTAAAAAAACATTTAAGATTTTACTAATAGGCCATGAGATTGATCCTAAAGAATCCAAGAAGGACCCTTCAGCCATAATGGCAATTTTGAAAGAAAAGAGAGGTTGTAACACCTCTGGTAATTCAGATTGCGGTTTCAGCAGTATGCTGTAAGCATAAGAAATGCGAACATCGTTACTCTAGCTCGAACCTTGATTGTTTATTTGTATAAATTTCTTTGAGGCCTATTATTTACCAAAAAACATTTGTATTTTTCTGCTCTTTCCGGATAGGAGCCAGTGAAAGGACAATGACATCTTACAAACACCTTTATGTTTTTGAACTGAACATTAGAAATTTATGATAATATTGATTTGATACATTTGAAAAATAAGAACACAGATAACAACTCTAAAGATGGCAAAGCCCTAGATTGAGAGTGGGCAACCTTGGCCTGTTTGAGAATATTAAATTTAGAACTTGACCTAATACTATAAAACGACAAAACCATAAACAAGATGGGAAAGAGAAGCAGTCACAAAATACGAATAAAGAGTGTGAGGGAGAAGGTGAGAAAGCACACCTTTAAATTATTCAATATTAATGTAATTATATTAAATTAACCATAGTGGCAAGAACCAGCGAAACTAAACAATCAGAGGGGAATCCATTGAAAACATAGCCAAGACGAAAATCGGCAAAAACTCCTAATTAATAACGGACCTCTTTAAAAAGTAAGTTACGGGTAAAAACGATAATCTTAAAGGATCAAAACATTGGAACAGACAGACAAACAACAATCTTTTGGTATTTTGCATCAGCATTTACTGGAAAATTTTGCTGTCTTAACTTATCAGTAAGAGGATTAAAAAAGATATCCAAGAAACCTTATCTTGCTGGATTCCTATGTTGAACGTATTCGTACCCTCATTCGTTCCAAACAGTTCTTAATTGATTCATTATTAGAGTCCCAACTGCTAAGATGGATACATCCGATTCATCTTCCATTCGTTTTTGTATTTTAATAAAAGTTCTTCTAAATTAGATGAAGAATTGCCACTAATAGTTAAATTATCAACAAAAAAAAATTATTTAATAGAATCTGAATACATGCATCATCCTCATAAGACTGAGCATGATGCTAATGATTATAATTGAGGATGGAAAGGTGAGTATGTGAAACCAAAAACAATTAATGGGTAAGTATCGATAAGCCTTTAATTGACCATTACTTTTCCAAAAAAAGCAAAAAGCGATTGCGGTCTTCGGTAGATTTTAACTTAATCTGAAGGGAAGCTTGATTAATTATCCGCTACATGACAAATGATTTGATCTGACACCGGAATAAATGCCAACAAGGAGGACATCAAGATCTGGTCCAGTAGTAGGCTGCCCTCATTTAGAGATGGGTAAAGACTTAGTTTTAAGAGAACAGTTTAAACATCAGGCCTGACCTTTGTTGATATTTGTTCATCAGTTTTGATAAAACAGGTCTGTGAGGCACCCAAATATAATTTTTATACTTCAGAGGGAGAGCTATACTGAACTCTTCAATATTACCATCAGCTAATTGTTGCTTAAAGACATCATCACTCATAGAAAGTTAATCTTTAAATTTTCTAATTTGCATCGTTTATCATGATTTTGAGAAAATTATTGGTTGATTGGATCGGCAACAACGGGACAGATTTAGTCTTCAATTCCGATGGAAGATCTATATGATATTTCCCATCCTTAAACTCTATACCACCTTTGAATTTTACAATCTGTTTCAAATTTATCTTCAGATTTTATTATTATTCATACCTTCTATACCTAAAGACTCTAATTTGAACATGTTTTCTCAAACTTGGTCTCCCTCTGAATTACTTAGAATATGGCTTAAAGGATTAAAATAGGAATGTACAGGGTGTAAGACTGCATTAACCAAAGGATGGTTAACCTGCAATCACTTAGAAATGGTTTGAATTGTGATTTTGAATTATTGAATAGTATGATTTCATGATTTTGAACAACCTGATTGGTGATTTGAAACATCTTATTTGATCTGATTGTACTACTAGAAATTAGTAATATGTTCACAAATGGAATAATAGAACATCTCTTAACTTAAAAGCAGATACCACTTCATACATTTAAATCAATTCTAGTTGCAGGGACAATACTCGATTAAATCCTGATGCCAAACTTAAGCATCCTCAAACGAAAAAAATGAGTTTATTAAGACTCTTTTTAGCCAGAATCAGCTAATTTAATTTTCTTTATATTTCTCAAATAATATTAGAGCCTGATCTACGAAAACTTAAATTCTCGTAACTTAATTTAGATCCTCATCAAACCAAAAGAGGAGGGCGAACAAGACTTGGTCCAATATACATCAAGAACAGATCCTCTTTCAAAGTTGGGGGTGCTAAACCACCTAAATAGATTCTTTAATCGTATTGAGCTGCTGTTGATGATTCTTCTACAGAATATTTATTGAGTTTGTCCAGCACTTTTAGAAACGGTAGGACCTCTGTGCAGCCAACAGTCGACTAGGTGCATCGAACTGAAGCCCGTAAACTCTTACCCCTACCAAACTTATTAGTAAAATTAGATGGAAACTCTGATATAAATTGTTGGTGCTTTGACATAAGAACTAAAGACATACATTGTGAGGGTGGAACATTTTCCTATTGCTCACAAAGAGCGTAATATGACTCTTTTTTATTGCAACTGGCAACTGAAAGGAAAGTTGCTCCTCAAGTCCCAGGACACTGATCTGCAGTCATGTTTAGTACTTGAACAATTGGCGGCATAGAATTTATTTCATTGAACACCTTTTGATTCTTTACTCATAGTTTCGATAAACATGCCAACTTGGTCATCAGCATGACTTGGGATAAACAAAAACTTACATGATCTGAATTAACCTTTGATTTTAGAAGGGAAGGAATCAATACTATGAGAAGCGGTATGCCATAAGTCCGTTAAGGTATGAATTTTGTTGAAATTTTGCAAAGCAGAGTTGGAATCAGGCCTATTAGATTTAAGGAGCTCATTCGTCCTGTGATTTTAATTATTTTAAACTTTAAATTAGGCGTTATCCTGAAGTATTTACATTGTGTAAATTTTTGAAATAAGTAGTTATGGAGAGGGACTTGATTGAATTGTGCCTTTATTATGATTTGGACGTTATTAACCAAATATTTTTATAACTTCATTATAGCTTTCGAATATCTGTTTTAAATCGGGGTAATTGGTATTCAACTTGCAAGTAATTTCCTTTACTACCACATTTTAAGGTTAATTTTATAAAACTAGTATAATCTACAATAAGCCTTCCTCAAGATATTTGCAGGATACTCTCGAATGTTCAATATTTAAGTGTTCTGATATCGATTTAAGTAAAACCCTAGTCGCCATTATATGTGGGTCAAATCAGCTTGGTTTTAAGATATAATTGCTTTTTAAATAATTCACAATGGAGGAAGAAATTTTCAATCTAAAAACTCTTATCTAGAAGTTCACAGGGCTTATGATTATAATATCTATCACTAATAGATCAGATTCTGAACTTAGGTCGAGTAGCGCATAGTCCCTTTAACTTTATTTTGTAAGCAAGGAAGTTTAATGAGTATCATTAAATTTTTGTAGAATCGAAGAACTCTGTAAATTTGAAAGGAAGTTTTATAAGCAAACTTATCAGTTTCATTGCCCTCAAAGAAAGCCACAATCTATGCTGCAAGAGACAGATTCACTGAAATGAGAGCAAGAATTTTTTGGAGGGGTTGAATTTGGATCCCATAAATTTTAATACTAATTATTGATTTAACGAGATTGGTTACTGGAATCTGACTACACAACTCTGCTTAATTTTAACGTCTTTTCGATTCTGGATAACATTCATCTGTACAAGTTTCTATTATACTTGATCCTTTTGTTTTCAATATCTATTAACAACGACTCTACTTTCCTCTACAAAGATTCCTGTACATAAAACTGCATCTTTATTCCTTATTATATATCTAAAAATTGTATTTTCTATCTGACTAAGATAAATATCTACTTGTGGCTTGAGGGATGAAATGGCTTGAAACTATAGGCTTAGCATTTTTTAATTAACTCTATCAAGAAGGGCGTTGTGTCTCTGGGTCAGCATTTTCCGCATGAAATTTGGCGCATAGAAATGACCCAAAGACAATGAAACCTTCGAAGAAAGATGAATAATGAAGATAGCCTACCACCCAGGCTAAATTATTTGATTTGAATTTTGAAGAAGGCTCTATTAGACCAAACAAAAAACTTGAAGTTGAAAGTGATCTAGGCCTTTAATGCCTAACTTTGAAATTGCATTTTTGAGGAAAAATGATGAAGTTTGGAGACAGAAGGGTCAAATTATTTGAAGTTTAAATTTTGAAAAGGTTTAGAAGACCACACACACAGCAAAAACATTTTTTGGAGTTGAAAATGACCTAAGCCTAAGTTTGAGCTTGATTTTCTTAGGAAATCACTGTAATGTAGATGGTAGCAATGATGCCATTGTTTACCAACTCTCATAGCAAGATTTGACATTATTCTAACTAAGACATAACGTAAACTTGACAAAAACACCCATAGGCTAGTCCTCGATAGGCCACGTGGCTTCTACCGTCTCTAATAATTTCTTGATGTTAAAAACCTTAATTTTAACAGTTAAATTTTTGCACTAATAATACTGTACACAAAATATTCTAACTGCTATAGCCTCGGAGTTGGCCCAGTTTGATTGATTTATTTTGCAATTGATGGCACGAGTTTCAAGAACTTCAAAAAATCCGTTCTTAAGACCAAATAAGGATATACACAGATGTACGGAAAATTTTAACTCGATGTTGTACAGTTAATTACAAAAAAAATCCTTCTGAAAAATATAAGGCTTTTAAAAAAGTGATAGTACTAAGCAGCTTTCTGTGAAGTGCAACGTTAGGCCTTCAGGAATTTGGGATTCAAAGAACTATTTTTTGCAAAAGATCTTGATATACGGTCTATGGTTACCTATGCAAGATAGGTTTAGTAATCTATCACTATTAAACTTAGTTAGGGTAAATTTAAATCTTCCTCTGGCAACTCGTAAGTAAAAGCTGATATGAAAAATATTTGAAAAGAAATGAAGAAATTACCTCTATACAGCTTTTACATTTTGATTTTAAATTTGACTGTACACAAACACGACTAAAAAGTACCGCTTTTGAATTAGAAGATAAAGCTTGTTGTGATTTTGTTTTTTAGTGAAAATTCTGGTGAATTATATATCCCCAGGGACAAAAATATAAATCTCCACCAAAACTTAATACTGAATTATAGCTAATGATTTATATCCTAAAATAAGAATACATATATCCTAAAATTAAAATATTAAAGATGAGCAAAATGAAGATATCATATGTGGAAAGTATAGTAAGTAGTTTTTATAATGTAGTCACACACACTTGTACTATATGATTAATTTTTAGGTTCTAACTAATCGTCTGTATATTAATCGGTTTGAAGTCCAAAGACAGTATCAAGCACATGGTTCTTTCGAGTACAAGCACAAATGAACAAAAACTTAAAGCCAGCGTTTCTTATCGGGCGTAAGCACAAATGACAAAAACTAAAACGGCGTTAATATAATACTTAAAATGTCAGCACAATGTACTAAAAAAAAAAATATGATACGAATATGTCAACCATGGTCTTAATTGGTAGAAGCAGGGCAAAGTTAAGAGCAGTGTTGGCCAAGTGGCGTTAATTACCTGCTTGTCTGCGGGTATGTTGGGAGAAGTGCGGTATTTGAATTGATCTGATTATTGTTTTGAGAGGATATTTGGAGGGTAAAATAACAATTAACAGAAAAAAAAGAAATAAACTTTAATAATATAAAATATATTAAATTTCTAATTTTACTGAAATTAAAGGAAAATAAAGATTATGAGAAAATGCAGGTCTACATGTAATTTGAACAGTGTAAGAACGTTATGTAACAATGAAATTCAAAGCAGAAGCCAGTATATAATTATATATATGGTGTAGGCCTAATTTTTCTTTTAAGAGGGTATTTTCGGTCAAGAGAGGTGGGCGAATTTCTCATCGACCTGTCTTGGCGAACCACTGTGTGAGGACGTGAGCAGGGTATATAAAAGGCGCGGAAGTAATAGGAAAGCTATAGAAAATGGATTTTATGTTTCTTCCAAACAGGATAAGCAACATGAAATTCTTATTTTTACAATAATTAGTTTAAATTAAAGGACAGTCAGTCAGTCTCTCTAATCAGAGAGATTAATTAAAAAAAAACTGTTGAAGTTAAATATAAATAGGAATTTGATTTGTCGCTTCGACTTTCTGGCCAGTGCTTCAAATCAAACCCTTTATAAGAGCTCATGGCAATTTGGTCATAATTTCTGTATCAAACGTAATTAGATCACGGTTTTTTTTTTTTTTTTATTTTTTTTTCTCTTCCTCTTTCTACTTTTTCTTCTCTTTGGTATGATGCAGCAGATGTCTTCCTTGTCTTGCCTTTAATTAAATATTTAGGGTATAGATAGGGAACGGACGATGCTCCATTTTTATAAAAGTCACAGATATACTCTAAAAAAATAATGAAGAATAGTGAAAGCAAAAATCGTCGCTCTCTTTGGGAAAAAAAGTTACAGCCTCTCAAAGTTGTTAAAAATCCCATAGGATTTTTTAAAGAATTTTTTTTTTTTTTTTTTTTGAAAATCACAGGTATAGGCCTACTCTATAAAAATAACTAATGAAAGAAAACGAAAATGGCAGTCTTTTAGGAAAAAAATTACAAGCCCCTCAAAGTTTAGAAATTTCCCATAGGTTTTCTTATAATTAGTGGGCCTCCTGCTTGTTTTAGGGCCATCCCTAGTTCAGTTATGATAAGATTGTTATTCTAACAAAACCTATTATAAACCTAACTAGGGTGAAATGAACCTAAACCTGGATCAATCAATATTGAAAAGTCTATGGGAGTTTAAACAACTTTGAGAGGATGTAACTTTTTTCCTAAAGAGTGACAAATTTATTTTTACTATTTATTTTTTTAGAGTATTATATATATAATATCCTAGTAATTTCATGAAAAATCGGGTGATACCCTCTGCTCTACTATTACAAAAAAAATTAGGTACAGCAAAAGATGTTATAACATCTCTGAGCACACCAAGCTGCCTAATTAGCATGCCAATTAAGATTACCAAGTATATTTTGATACACCAAGTCTTGATTCTTTGGAATTTCGGTAAGTAGTTCAGGCAGAACCGCCTCCATCACAGATTTTCTAAAAAATTAGTAAAAAGTAAGTGCAGAGGGTTCACCCGATTTTTATAAAAATCACTGGATTTACTCTAAAAATTATAATATGAAGAATAATGAAAACGAATAAATCATGCTCTCTTTATGAATAAAAAAGTTACATGAAGTTTGCAATCTATACCAAATGCCACCACAGTTAGTAATAGTGAAATGTATAAAGATTCAAAATGATCTTGATAAATTCTTGGGTGGGCAGATAGTGGCAAATGAATTTTAATAGCAAAAAGTGTAAGTCTTCATTAGGTTACTCAAAAAAAGTTTTAAACTACAATATGAATGGATTTGGTCCTTAAGTCTGTGGACCAAGAAAGAAATTTAGGTGTGATTAAATTAGTAATTGAAATAGCTATATCAGTGTTTGAAGCTAAAATGAAAGCTAATCAAATGCTGGGCAAATAAATCGCAATGTGTTTACAAGAGCAAGGAATTATAAGTAAACTGTATAATACTATGAGGCCAGTAATAAGTATTTGCACAAGTTGGGCCCCTTTTAAAAGAAAACTTAATATATGCTAGAGCGAGTCAATATAGGGCAATCAAAGCGATGATTTCGATTTGAGCGTAAACTATGAGGAGAGCTGAAGGATTAGGAATGTTTCATGTAGAAAGGCATTTCTCAGAGGGTACATGATACAAGTCTACAAAATATTACATCTATTGATAAACAAGAGACCAATTAAATTTTTCATATTAGGAGCATGACAGAGAGGGCATAATAAGAAAAAATTAAGAGAAAGCATGCCAATCTTGATATAAGAAAGCATAGAATTCAGATGGGTTGTAAATTTGAATGTCTGCCACAGAGGTTGTATGAGTGTGACTCGATACAACATTAAAAAGGTGAGAGATATTATGGAGTGCGGTTATCATATAGCTAATATATTTAGACGAAGCCAAATTGGCGGGTCTTTAGTTACAGTAGTTATTAATGTAAGACTGCATGTGTGACCAAAACTTAGTTATTAATGCATGGGGATGGATTGGGTATCATATATATATTCATATTTTGACTAGCCAAAATTGTGGATTTTTAGTTACCAGTAATTTGATAAGCCCTATGTTGCTTTGTGATTTTGCATGAGCATTTTGTGGCGGTTGACGGACAGTCTGACAACCATTGGCTCTTACTGCTCATATCTTAATGTCTTAATGTTCTTAATACATCTCAAAGTTGTAAAAATCCCATAGGATTTCTTAAAGTATAGAATCAGTGGCATTGGAAAAGAATAGCTTTGAGAAGCATGATCATTTTGGAGAGCTCTCACAGAAAATATTTAAAGGTTTAAATGGAAAAAGACGATAGTCTCATTCACCGGGTGATAACCCTTTCTGATTCTTTAGTCTCATTTATAGGGTATGCACGTTAGCCATCCTAGTTCAGTTATTAAGATGTTAATTCTACATAGATTTTCTCAGTGGAACCTAACCAAAACTTATCAACCTTGAAACTAGTAGACCTGAAATTAAACCTACCGTGATGGATTAAAATGAAAAGTCTATGGAGTTTTAACAACTTTGAGAGGTGTAACTTTTTTCCTAAAGGGTGATGATACTTTCTGATTCATGAGTCTTATTCATAGAGTGATAACCCTTTCTGATTTTTAAAAAAATGGGGCGGAACCCTCTGTACTCTATTACAAATCACATATAGGCTCTAAAAAAAAATGGTATGTCTTTAGAAAAAAAACCTACCAGCATCTTAAAAGTTTAGAAAAATCCCATAGGCTTTTCTTATAGCCTACTCCACCTGACTTATTTCATTTCTAATCAAAACTTTATTGAGGTTCAGGACTATATAAAGCATGACAAAGGAAGGACATTCTAATAATATATACAAACCATAGTGTGAACAAGCAATACCTATTTAAAGTAATTTTTTTTATAATAATCGAGGACTGGACCTTCTTATTCTAGAAGAATAGTGAAGAGTTGATGCGATCTTTCTTTATTGGCTACATTTTTTTAGTATTAATATATATAAATATATATATAAATAAATATATATAATATATATAATATATAGTATAATATATATATATATATTATATATATATATATATAATATTATATATATATTACCGTATATATTAATATATATATATATATATATATATATAATATAGATATAATATTATATATATATATATAATATATAAATATATTTCCGATCATCATTTATGTAAAACATTAATAATATGAATCCATTCATATCATCAAAAAAAATGTGTTTCAGCCAATGCTACACGTCCATAAAGATCACTCCATTTTCAAACTCAAACCAACTAGGCTGTCTGCGCATGTTTCCAATTTTCGACGGTCAGTTTTTTACTTTTTCGTTAAAGTGATGACGTGAAAATGTGAATCCTGTTCAATGTATATTAATATCGAGATTCATTGTACAATTTATAATAATGCATGTTACATATGGCAAGTCAAATCATTGTTTAAAGTTGTGATAATCTTTAAATTAATAAGTCTAAATTTATTAGCAATTGTAAATATCTGCTAATTTAAACTAATGTTAATATAGAAAGATTATATATTGCGAATCAGGCTCCACCGCGAAAATATGCATTTATAATATAAGTTAATCGGGGCAAACAATACTTCAGAATTTATTGTAAGATCTCATTTTATCATCAGTCTAAAAATTAACTTGAGACTGGAAGTATCAATGATTTTGCATCTACCCAATGAAGAAAATTAAGGTAGTGATATAATAGTTAATTTAAATAATTACTAGTATTTTTAATACATCGCATTATAACTATATTGATATTATAAAAACTATTCTTAGATCTTCTGTGCATTAATAAGCGTGTATTCAATTAAAGGATTTAGTATTTATTCATGTTATTTACTATTTAAAAGTTTTTACACTTCTAATGTATTCTTGTTTAAATCAATCCCTTTTATGCGTAGATATATTGTCTTGGGTGTATTAATTTCGCATAGGTTGGTCAAAATCATGTAAAAGTTGTTTGGTCTGGTGACAGAACACAAACAAGATTTGCATGATACAAACCCATGTTAAGAATTTGAATGTCCAATTAAAATTATTAATATTATTTCAAGCTTGAATGTCCTTATTATCTGCGCATATTTCAAGCGATAAGTGTGCGCTTATTAACGTGCGTATATTTCTATTTCAAACTTACGTATACGCTTATTCCACGTATACGCCACGTATACGCTTATTTATATGTGCGTATATTTCAAACTTACGTATACGCTTATTATTCACGTATACGCCTATTATATGTGCGCTTATTTGGGTGCATAATTCATTTCTTATAATTATTATTTCGTTGCCAGATTCAATATTGTATGCGTTTACTTAATGCAGTGTGTATAATATAATTCATTTAAGCAACCTGAGTACACTCGATAGTAGAATAAAAAATTTCTGCGTAAATTGCATGTTTTATAATTTCAATCTGCGCATATATACATAGTTGCCTCGAAGCTTAAAAAGTCCAGCTTTTAATTTTGTTCAATCCTCCGATTTGTTTCAATCATTCTATCACGTGATCTTCTTCTTCATGACATTATAGTTTACACGCATCCACTGCACTTTTCCTTTGAAATAAATAATTAGTAAAGTTTTTATTTTAAATACTTCAAATTATTATTATTGCAATTATATATAATAATAATAATATAATACTCATTAATTATTATATAGGATTATTGAGTAATTTTCTATTTTATAATTTTGAAATATATATTCAATTATCTATGAGCCAGTGCTAAATGCAAAGACTGGTGCCAAATCATCAGAGAACGAGCGTCAAAAATCGTATTACTATACATGTAGTTAAAAAAATTAACCGGCGTCAAAGAAAATAAATGACTAAACACTCTATTTCTTAAACAAAAGGAAACTATTAACTCTTTGTTAGATGCTATAAAGGTAAATAAAATCTTAAATTATTCGTGAAATATTGAAAAACCTTGATAATAGTTATTTTCAAAACGAAATTGAAGGGCAGGTTGGCTTTCGATATCGAAGCTTCCCTTGACCCCTTTGAAATTTTCAATCCAAATGGGGCTAACGATATTAGCAGTTTTCACGATTCCACTCACATGTTTATGAACCTTTGAATAAGTGTAATGTCAATGAACCAAGCCTATTCTAAAGTGTATGACTTTCGAGGGTAGTGCGGAGTAGATTGCAGTTTTCACAATTTTTTAATCAGTTTCAAAATGTAATAGCCTTAAAAACAGTATAGTATGCTAATAATTGGCCTTACCTTAAACATATTTGAAAGGTTATCCGAAATTATGGCCACTTCAGTATGTAGATAACAATTACAAATAGCATGGACATAATAAAAAAGGAGTTTCGATATAAGATAGTGTGTTAATGATATTTTGACAAATATTGAATGTAATTTGAATGTTGGTTAGATGCAGGAATTGTAAATGATGAAGATTGTTCATTAATGTAAGTACCTTTACATCTATGAGCTTAAAATCATGTATGACTTCTGGTTCAAAATTCTCGGAAATAAATTAAGGTTATAATACAGAATAATAAACTTGCCCATTGCATTAAAAGGGAACTTATTATAAAAATTGATAATAATTATCCTTCATTAACTGACATATTTGATAACTATAATGAAGTCATTAAAACTTTATGCTTGACATCAAAAAAACATAAAAATGCATCGTTTGTCAAGCCCAAAATGAAGGACAGACAAAGGACAGACCTTAAGGTAGATGATGGCTGTCCTAAAAAGAACAAACATAAGACAGACTCTAAAAATGAAGGAAATTTGTAGAATTTTTCACCAGTCATAATAGTGATACTGTAAATAAAACTAGGATTAAGAATAAGAGTGACAATAATAATAATAATAATAATAATAATAATAATATAAGTCATGTTGATGGTGATACCAAATCAAATAACATTTCCTCTGTAAATAATTACAATCTTAGCTTATGTAAGTTTTGCCAAGTGAAGGGACATAGTATGTTGAGATGTGGTAAATACATAACCTATGCAGACAGAATTAATAGGGTTAAGGAATTAAATCTTTGTATATATTGTTCAGGTTTAGGACATAAACCTAATAGCTGCCTGGGTGCCAAAAAATAATTTGAAAATCCTGTTTATTTTTGCAATAACATTCTCACATTGCGCATGTGCCTAGGTCTAAGCCTCTCAGATTCTACCATCAACAGATCTCTGCCATAACATTATCATCAGAGTCGGATCATAATATTATTTTTGCCACTATGACAATAATTATAGTGAAAGAAATAAATAAACGGCGAATAAATTGCATATTGATACTGGTAGTTATGAGTCGTAATCTCTTGGTAAACTTGCAAAAAGAAATGTATGAAGATTCCATGAGCTAAATGACAATACCAATATGAGCATCATACTTCATTTGATCTCAACAGAGGATCCTACAACAAATAAACTGCATTAAAAATAGGACAAACAGAAAGCCATTTATTTCATGCCTATGTTATATAATATTTAAATTAAGATTATTTCTAGTAAAAAGGTTAATATAGCTGTACAGAATTAAAACGTTGGGATATTCATTGCAGATTATAACTGAAATAAAATGATTAGCCTCAAATCATACTTTGAAAATTCAATTTGTTGGAAGTGAGTCATTCAATACTTCCCTTCACTCAAATAATAAACTGCATGAAACGAATTGTTCTGTACACAATAAATATTTTAATGGGAAATGTGAAAATTTCTTTATTATAGTCAACTCTCTCAAATGTATAAACCATATCGTTTTGATAATAATGATGACAGTGTAAATGATTTTTCAAATTTTAATGACACTAAGGTGTTCCAACATTTCAGTGAACTAGATAAACACAATTATAAAACCCTATCAAATCTTACTATGATCTATGAACAAAATTTTGACTGATTCGATGTGAAACATGGGTTCAAATATGTTTTCTTGAATCGATAGGTATACCTTAAATGACAAAACACATAAACTCCTATGATCAAAACATGTAAAAACAATTGTTACAACATCATAATTTAAATGTAAATACCAGTGTCTCTTCCTGGCATCAGATAAAATTACTCAATACCATCCAACTACCACATTTCTTTAAGGGTAATGGATAGGGTCATTCCAGTCACTCAAAGCAAAAAACTTACTTAATGAATACAATGCTGTTTTTCAACAACAACTTCAAGATAACATCCTTGAAAAAATAGAAGTCAATCCTAATCAAATTCATAACTACATATTTATACCTCACGTCGGTTGTCAAAAACAGACATACAATCACAACAAAAGTCAGACACCGTCTCAATTGAGCTTCAAACTTAACAACTTTCTCCCTTCTGAACGAGCTGATATGAATGGGATTGATCTGATGCCCACTGATTAAAACTTCTTTTCTTTCGCACAAATACTTACATTCTGTTAGCAAGATATAAAAACAGGGGCGTATTCATGATCAGATTAAAGGAGAAAATAGATTAAAAACAGATTTTTCTTTTATTTAAATTAGATGATAACATATGTTTACATTAGAACATTAGAACATTAGAACGTATAGACAGTAAAAAGCCACATGGCCTATCGAGACGTCCCAGTCAACCCACTACCCAAAACGTAATCTCATGCAATCCCAAAGCACCCTGCTTGTCAATTTTTGTAATACAAATCCACAATTGCTTAGTTCAAAACTATATATATAAATATATTACCCCGAAACCATCTACATGCATTAAAACTAATTATGGTCACACATATCCACAAATAACATATATCACAACAAAAACCCGCCAATTTGGCTTCGTCAATATATTATATGATTCCCAACCCATCCATAAACGAATCTAACCTTTTCTTAAATGTTGCAATGGAGTCACACTCAACAACCTCCTCTGGCAGACTATTCCAAAATTTAACAACCCCTATTACTGAATGCATGCTTTCTTTATCAAGATGGCATGCTTTCTTCTTAATTTTCTTATTATGCCCCCTGGTCACCTGTCCATGTTCTACTAAGAAAAATTTATACCATACAATACCATTGTATTTGGGTACACATACTTCTGCTACATCCTCCGATCAATGACTTCAGATACCATTCTCATCCAATTCCTGAAGAACAAAATTTACTGAAGCACTTACAATCAAGCGTATTGTTGATAATTTGTAATGAGCTGAACTCTTTAGAAGAATTAAAGTACCTTTACAGTTGTAGTTATGATAGACTTTTTCAAGGTGGATTTGTCTTGCGTTCATTTAATACGAACAACAAAAACATGCAACAAATTATGAAAAATGATAATAAATATGCCACTCATGATTCTGCTTATGAAAAGGTGTTAGGTTATAGGTATAATACTTCCACTGACACCATAAACATAAATCAAATAAACCTCAATCAATTTTCTAATACCAAAAGAAAGATCTTATCAGAAATTTCTAAAATTTTTGATCCATTAGGATTTGCATTGCCTATTGCCATAAGAGGTAAAATTTTAATGAAAGCCATATGGCAAGATAAACACGATTGGGATACTATACTCCCAACTAACATTGTTGATGAATGAATAAAATTATATAATGATCTGATTTCTATTCATACTATTTCTTTTCAACGTCAAGCTCTAAATGAAATACAATCTTATGACTTGCATATATTTTGTGACAGTTCACAGCAGGCATATGGCTTTGTTGTGTATACATGTAACAATAACACATCAGAGACTCACTTTTTATTTGCCAAATCTAAAGTCTCTCCCCTTAATGACCAACAGAACTACAGTATACCAACATTAGAGTTTTTGGGTGTGATTTTATCCCTTAAATGCTTGTCTTCTCTATTAGAGGCGTACAGTAATATTCACTTCACCTTTGTGAATATTATAGTAGATTCTCAAGTAATTCTGAATTGGATGTTGACAGGTATAACCAAATTAAAATCTAAATACACTAAAAATCATTTTACCGATTTTAAACAACTTCTTCAAGGTTTAAAAGACAAATTTAAACTATCATTCTTTTACAAGTACATTAATACTTCAGAAAATCCTTCTGACCTTATAACTAGGGGTATTACATCTAAGAAATACAAAGAACAGCTTCAATTTAGATTACGTGATTAGGAAAATGATTTGAAAAATGCTGAAAATCCACTACTTTTCCATCTCTTCAGAAATTAAAAAATCCTATGTTGTTAACATTCGGTATGATAATGTGCCAACATGCCATTACTAGACATAAAAAATATGTCAAATTTCGCAAACTTATGAAGTAACTTCATACTTATTCAAACCTTTCTGCATTAAATCAAAAGCAGACCCTTAAAGGTCATTACAGTATTGGGTTAGACAAGTGCAAGCTAATAATTTTGCAGCTGAAATAACTTTCTTGCTGGTGACAATAGGAATATACAGCAAATTCCTAATTTAATCAACAACTTAAACTTGTTCATAGAAAAGTTAAGAAGAAAGTAGATTACAATTATTTTTTTTAATTACAATGTGAACAATCCCATATTGTTGTCAAAGCATCATCACTTCCAACACTTTAATTATCCATTCCATCACAAATTACAACATTGGAATGGATCCACACTTACTATCTCGCAATCAAGGTTTTTAGATTCCAGGGAGCAAGGACAGCATCAGAATTTATTACACAAATGGAAAAACTTGCACTAAAATGAACATCTTTGCTTTCAAATACCCCAAATATACTGATATACCTAAAAACCATATGAATCTAGTAATCCCCTTCAAACACGTTGGAGTTGATTACACAGGACACATTTTGCACAACAAAAAAGCAAACACCTCAGAAAAAATGTTCATACTTGTATTCACTTGTCTAATATACGAAGCAATACACCTAGTGCTCCCAGATATGAGGTCAGAAATTTCTATAGCATTCGCGCTTTCAACCGCTCTATAATATCCTGAAACTATATTCAGTAATGCCAGAACATTGTAAAAGGGTGAAATTTATAAATTGCATATCTTCAGCTGAAATTACTGAAAATTGCTCCAAAAATACATTTCAAACATTAGATCAAAGTCCCTCTCTGTACTCAAGCTTTGTGGATTTGCCAGCCCTATCGATAAGATATTAACGAACTTACACAACTTACTCCACGCATAACAGATACCTCTGCTCTCTCCACAGCATCTCTACCTATCTACTATACTTCTGACCCACACTTCAGTCATAGCAAATCCATCATATGCAGGCGACATCCTTTATGTCTTTACCTTTCTCAGGTCTATATTCTTGACAATAATCAATCCAATTATCATTTCTCTTCTCCAAAATGCACAACACATCATCCTTGATATTTGAGGATGACCAACAGCAATCGTATCGGTCATAAAGAACACACGACAAGTGAAGTCACCCTCTCGAGAATTCAAGGCGTGAGTTTGTACCGACAATTGAAGCAAACTTTACGACAACCCATACCTTTCCTTAGCCGTGTGACAGAAGTCCAGATCATTCCCAATACTCTCAAGTCTGCTCTGGACAATAAAATCACATCAATGTTGTTTACTCATGTATGTGGGCCTGATTAGATTCGTTTCCCATCTAAATCTTGAGCATGTCTTGCGTTACTAGGCCCGGTTTGGATAAGAACCTATTAGTACAGACAAAACAAAATAAATCAGTGAACTAAAGCAAGAAATGGCCATTGTACTCAGCTCACCACTCTAGTAATCAATCTATTTCCGTTGAGAACTCTCTCACTCTACCATGACGTCAATCCTCCTCCTCAGCCTTGAACACATAACCTTGCACAAACTCAGACGACTCTGAAAAATGAACCTCTAACTCAATTAATTCAGTATCAACCTGCAACTAACCCTATCGTAGCACCATTAAAGCGAGCTGCAGCCTTAGAAATTAGATAAGCTTATCAAGGCTTCAATCTTCAATATTTTGGATTTTCCACCAGAGTGTAGATCAACTTTGAATTCAATATATGTTTGTATAATCTATTCACAATCACTATTACAATACATTTGAATATGAATGCTTCATTTCTTTTCTTTTCTTTCTGGTGATCTTAAAATTTTTTTGGTAAATTTAAACATACTTTTCTGTAAATCGTCAGATTGTATTTATGCTAAATACAATCTTGCTGGGAAGGTTAAATAAAATTATATTTTCCGACTCATCATTTTTATGTAAAACATAATAATTAGTGAATCCATTCATATCATTATAATGTTTTGTAGTAATGCTACACGTCATAAATATCTCCATTTTCAAACTCAAACCAACTAAGCTGTCCGCGCATGTTTCCAATTTTCGACGGTCAGTTTTTACTTTTTCGTAATTCTTGAAAGTGATGGACGTGAAAATTTGTGAATCCTGTTTCAATTTATATTAAGTCAAAGTCGTTTATACAAAATAATAATCCATTGTTATATATGGCAAGTAATCATTGTTTAAAGTTTGTGATTAATCTTTATTAATAATTCAAAGTGGAATCTAATTAATTGTAAATATCTTGCTAATTTAAAACTAATGTTTGAATACCATGAAGATCTATATATGGCGAATCAGCTCCACGGCTTAAAGTTGATTTATAATTAATAATTAATCGGCAAACAAATACTCAGAATTATTGGTAAGACTCATTTTATCATCTTAGTCTAAAATTCAATTGAAACTGAGGTCACCGAACATTCGCAACTACGAATGTGTATATCTAGGACTGCATCTGAGGAGGATCTAAAATTTAATCATATATTAGAGACCCACATGGTTCAGTTGTTCACATATATTTAAAATCTTCATTGTATTTTTATGTGTTCTTTAAAATTTAAAGTTTAGTATTTATCTTCATTATTTATTTATTTAAATAGTTTTTTACATTTAAGGGCGCATCTCTTGATTCGCAATAGCTTCTACCCAATGTATGCGTTAAATATATTACCTTTGGGTGGTATAAATTTCGCATATGTTGGTCAAAATCATGTAAATTTGGTCTGTGACAGACAACAAATATTTGGCATGATACAAACCCATGAAGAATTTGATGTCCAACATCAAAATTTTAAAAAGATATATATATATATATATATATATATAATAAATAATATATAATATATATATATAGATATATTATATATATATATATAATATATATATATATAATAACTAATATATCTAATAATATATAATATATATATATATAATATATATATATAATAATAGTTATTATTATATTATATATATATATATATATATAATATATATATATATAATATATAATATATATACCTATTATATATATATATATATATATAAAATCACTAAAAAAAAAATAATGTAGCCAACACACAACAGAACAATCACTCCTCTCCTTTTTATAGCATTAAGAAGTCCAGTCACATTAATGCAAAACCATGTCCTATTGTGGCTAGAATTTCCAAAGCTTTGAGTTAAGCATGGATTGCTATCATGCTTAAATAATCTTCCATTCAAATCCACTTGGTTGGAATAATGATGCATTTCCCCAGACCAAGACCTAACTATGTTATTTAATGACCCCCAAAATTCATGGATGTGGTTCAGTGGTAACTAACTAATAGACATTATATATATATATATATATATATATATAATATATTATATTATATATATATATAATATATAATATATAGTATAATATATATATAATATATAGTATTATAATATTATATATATATATAATAATATATATAATTATATATATAATATATATATATATAAAGAGGACAAACTAAGTTTCGCTACCGGAAAAATTGGCTGTTCCCAAAATGATATATTCCAAAATATTTGATATATGTATATCGACTGTACCTATTATAAATCCCCATTCCAATACTTTATTTTGATCCCATTTCTTTCACATTGTTAAGAAATAACTTGTAGAGATAGAAAGTGTCAATGCAATGAATTGTAATACTGAATATTTATAGATTATTTGGAATTTGTAAAAACTTTAAAGTATCTCAGTTTTTAACTTGCTGATATTAGGTACAATTTTAATTTTTCAATTTTGAAATTTAAGATGTAAGAACTGTATAAAATTAATATATGTTAAAAATTTCCTAATTTATTATATATATTATATATATATAATATATATATATATATATATATAATAATAATATATACCAATTATACCCTATCTTCTACTAAAGGTTCTATTATTACTTTACTATATATATATATAATATAATAAATAATATATATAATCTATATATATATATATTATATATATAATATATAGATATATATATATATATAATATATATAATATATATATACTTCTAATAATTAATTTAACTATACTATAGCTCAGACTACCATATACCTACTATATCGTATGTTCTTAAAACATTTCCTTTAATTTTGTAGTCAAGAATATAAAAATATCCTAAAGAGACATGATTCCTGAACATTCCTGCAAGAACGTATAGCACAGGAAGTCATCCATGTCCAATTGTGAGATATTATTCTTATTAAACTTAAATATTAATTTTTACCTTAAGACACAAACCTACGACAGCGTACCGTTTTAGGTTTACGCGCTAATAAACAGCATCACCTGAGTTACGCTTCTAGAACTCTTCGGCTACATGACCAATCCTCATCTAGGTTAGTCTAGGTTTTGTTCAATGCAATCCATCTAGATAGGTTTACGTATACTTCTTAAGTCTAGGTAGAACTCAAATTCCGATAGTACGAATCCAAACTTAAAGATACTATATACCTACACTTATGTACTACTTCAACAATTATATACTATTACTCACCTATTATAGTACTACTATAATACACTAAACTAAGTACTATCAATTATATACATATATACATATACATACTATAATATATATATAATATATATATACCTATATCTATATACGCTACTTAAATATAACCGTATGATAATAATATATACATATATATATTACTCATAAGATATATATTATACTCTTTACTACTATACTATAATATACACATCATACGCTACATCAGTCACTATATACAGTATATATACTATATATTATAATATATATATAAAATATTATTTATATAACTATATAATCAAAGGTCATATGAAGTTCCATCCTGCTACCCATAGGATATAACTTATGCAATATATCTACAGTCTGTATGCACCGGATGAGTAATTTGCGAGTCCGGACAGAATATACAACTTTCAATTCCGGCCGGAGCCCGGAAATTGAAATTTCCATGTATACTTACCTTATATATATATATATATAGTGGATGTACCTACCAGAAAAGAGGCTCTAATACCGATACCATATACGATACTCTATTATTTATTTCAGGTAGCCGATACTGCTCCCGATTATCTGAACCTTTCACATTCACATAATTATTTCACAGTAATAAGAAAATACATTAATGTACTGCTAGCAGCTCAACGGATTCATTTCCCCTGTCACATTGTTTACTAACAATACCTATCATTATTTCATATCTTGTATTGCCCGAGGCACCAATCCAATCTTCATCAAATTAACACATAGTCCATCTTTAAAGCAATAATAAATGCGCAACAATAATATTCAAATAACTTTCTATGTTTGTGTGGATGTTAATATATGTATTATATTTTCCATGTTTCCTTTAATTAAGTATTAACCATTTTATATTGGATGTAATATTTTAACACCATTACAATTCACAAGAAGATTCTTTAATTAGCTACAATATTAAAAGCAATAAAACATAATGAAAAAGAGACCTCAATTACCTCATCTGAAACAGACAATAAAAAGAACTATTTAGAATAAAGCAATAAACCGTGGAGTAAGCCTATACCCTTAATAAAGTCTAGATATTCATGATTCAATACTTCAAATCCAAAATTCTACATGTTTACTGCAAAAACATAAGCTTCACTAGTCTCTCGGCGAGCAGCCTGTTCTTTTGGTCAGTTTACATCCCACCTACACTAAAAAACGCTCGCTCTCGACTGAGGAGGGGGTGATAATTTTCTTGCAAGCACTGATAATAACTGAAAGGATTCTCTTTTGGTATGCATGGTTATTCTAATCAATAGTTCTTCTGTATGCAGCATCCTCGCATGTATTCGTCCGCAGCCTCATCTCCTCCTATCACAGATTCCTGGCATAATCTTGAACTGATCTTGCCTCCCTCATGACTCTTCTTCAGTTCTTTTCGCACTGGTTTCCTTCTTAGACACTCTCCTTTGAAACTATAATGATGCTAATGGCAATTCGCGACCTATCGAAACTTTATCCAAGCTCAACAATTACTGTACCTCTCCATCCTTAGTAGGTTCTAATTGCATGAAAACTCCACCTATCGTACTATCAGTGCTGTTCAGGGTTGCTTATACGCCGGCTTCCAAACTTCTAGAATATCTTTTTTTGTCACCGGACAAGCTCCTCGTTATGCTATTTAAACTGCATCCTAGACACGTCAATTCACCGTCCGGATTAATGCCATTCTTTGGGTTTCAAGCTAGCTTAAGAAATTCCTTTTAAAACCTTTTTTATTTATTTTCTTTACAGGTCACCGCTAAATTAGCAGATCATGCAACACTAGACGCAGATTTTCAAGATGTGAGGCTGAGATTAAACACTTAGAAACACAGAAATGGAAGAGAATTCACAGACACGAGAGATGGCAGAAAGAAGAAGCACTGCAGCGCACACTAGTCTAGAGTTATAAAAATATCAACACCCAAAATAACTCTTATGCCGACACAGCACCCTTTGCTCACCCGCAGGCCGTCGTAAAGGTGCTTACACTATCGAGGGATTTCCCTTTCGATCATCTTACGCTACTCTACCTATCCAGAAAAAGATAAGCCCCAACATCGCGCCGCAAAGATAAGGCTCAAGTGAACACTAGAACAGTACAGAAGTACAAATCTGTGGCCGTGACTCTATCGCTATTCCCAAAATACGCCGATGAAAACCATCCATAACTACTTCCCAAACCATGAGAGCAGTACTCCATAAAAGGCGGATGAGACCCTTGTATAGTGGAGTAACTGAGAAAAGGAAAAAAGGTCTCGCAGTCTAAACAGAATCCTACGTTCCTTCGAGCCACCCTAGCAAAACCGTTGTTGATGTTGAGTGTTTCCAAGACATTTTTTGTTTAGGTTAAGGCCAAGGATGTTTATATGTCAACAGGAGAGACGAGGAGAACCGCCGAAAGAGATAAAGAAAAAAGTTAGGTGTTTAAATAGGAAATTGTAGAAGTTGGGTTTTAAAAATATAATTTCAAAGCAAGAGACCCCATCCCTAAATTCTATCCAGATCAGCGAGAGTAGGATCGGAAAGATTAATCGAGAGCAATTCAGAAATTAAAAGAGGGAGCAGAATGAAATAGTTGAAAAATGGAAGTCCGATCTCGTCATATGAGGGAAGATTTAGATGTGCAGTGAGAAATTCATAATTAAAAGCAGGAATAAAGTAGAAGATAATACAGAACCCTGAGAACAACACCACTAATGACTGAAAAAGAAGAAGAAGTCGACCCATCAACACTACAATATGAGCGCATTTGAAAGGAAAAGCGTAGACATAAGAAATGCAAAGAGAGACAGCAAAACCCCATACAATGAAGGGACGCTATGGAGACCAGACCCACCATAACCCGGTCAATGCTTTGAATATGTCAAGCGCACCACGTAAAGTCTCCCTTATTTCATAGCGGAAAAACCATATAATCTGTTAAACTAGAAAGTATATCGCCAGCTAACCTCGAGTGGCGAAATCCTACTATCCGATCGCGAAAACAGAATGAGATTCTAGGATCTGCAAACGGTACTCAAGCAATTAAGGGTTGAGAAGGTTTATCCAAAATCTTAGAACTACAAGTTAGACTA
The DNA here is from genome assembly GCA_015478945.1 of Trachelipus rathkii. Classification (NCBI taxonomy): domain Eukaryota; kingdom Metazoa; phylum Arthropoda; class Malacostraca; order Isopoda; family Trachelipodidae; genus Trachelipus; species Trachelipus rathkii. The sequence goes on along the minus strand of JABUQX010090564.1, from coordinate 171 downwards.
TAAGCAATACGAGAAGTCAGAGCGCTTTCCTTCTCTTTTTCGAAATAGGTGGACACTCATGCGCGCTTCCAACAACTGAGGAAATGCAGAATGCATAGAAGATTATAGTTGAACGAGGGCGGAACGTCAGCATGAAAGCCACACTCCTTCCAAACAACTCGTTGGGAGGGA
>JABUQX010090563.1:82500-85000 GCA_015478945.1 Trachelipus rathkii | reverse complement strand
AATAAGAAAGTCTATTTATTTTAACGAATAACCAAGTAAAAGGTCTCTAAATAGGCTCTCTTAATCATATTACTTATAATTATAACAATAATTTTTTCTTTTTATATATTTTTTACATATTCCTATCTAAAATTTTACCAGGATTCCAAAAATGTATTCCTTTTCGCTGTAGCTATTGTAGTTTTGAGATATAATTTTTTTTTTATTATTTTTTTATTTTTTTTACATTTTCCGCACTAAAATGTTACCAGGATTCCAACAATGTATTCCATTTTCCCGTATCTTATTGTAATTTGAGATATGAGTTGAGTTTTCAAACCAATTATCAACCTTATATATATATATAATATATATATATATATAATCTAATATAATATCTTATAATAAATATACATATTATATATATATATCTATATATAATATATATATATTATATATATATACATAATTATACTAATATTATATATATATATAGTAGTCAGCATTCCGAAAAGGGCCAGGCATGTAACTAAAAAAACTATAACAGGTACACGAAAATAAATATCATTTTATTAATCAGGAGAACATTTTTACCCCGGAAATTAAAAAAAAAATAAAAAAAATAACGCTTTTTTAAAAAAATTAAAATTGAAAATTTAGATAAAAAATTTACAGTTTTTTGATATTAGTAAAATCGAAGCTGCGGGTTACTCCCTACTGAACAGACCGAAAAAGCTGCCAAATGTTGATTTTTTTTTTTTTTTTTTTACACTAACGGATACCCTCGGGTAAACAAGAACGATGGATAGATTGTCGGGTTTCTCGGCCTACCGGGAGACGTGGGGGAGACGGTTACCCCTTTCGCCCCCCCCCTGTCCCTAAAATCGGGCCGGCTCGAAACACCCTAAAAAGATATAAAAAGAAAAAATAATATTTTCTCCATTATATTATAAAGCAGTATTTGCAACTTTATATTTCTCACGAGACGATTGCAGCTTTATCAAGCGTCAAATCAGAGCCTGGCAATGAAGATTATTTATAATATCCGTATGAAGTTATATTTAAACAGGAGAATAAATTTAAATTTTTTTTAAGATTCTTCGATTAAATCACTCCCATGAGGCAAAAATGTTATTTATTTCCTGTAGATGTTATAGTTTTCTGGTTACATGCCTGACTTTTCGGCATGCTGGCCATATAATATATATATATAATTATATATATATATATATATATATATAATATATATATATATATATATATAATATATATATATTATATATAGTATATATATATATATATCTAGTGAATAAAATATTACATATCACAAACAGATTACACAAATTTTTTTTTGCAAAAAGGAATAATAATAATAATAATTAATAAAATAAATAATAATAAATAATAATAAAATTAATAATTATAATATAATAATAATAATAATAATAATAATAATAAATTAATAATAATAATAATAATAATAATAATAATTAAATAATAATAATAATAATAATTAATAATAATAATAATAATAATAATAATAATAATGAATAATAGTAAAAATAGAAACACGCTGTAGGAAATTTGATAAGGGAAACTACACTTTTTGTTTTTTTAGTTAAATTTTCTTTTTTTGTATTAACTACACATCCAAATAAACAAAAAAAAACTTTTATATAATATATAGTATATATAATATAATATAATATATATATAATATAATATATATAATATATATTATATATATATATATATAGTATTATAATATATAATAATATTATATATATATACTCAATTAGTAAACTAATTATGACGTAGAGTTATTTTTAAGATTCAGTTTTCCCTTGGTGTAATTGGCGAAGTTTTTTAAATAATATTCATAGGGTGGGGGATGTTAATATTAGAGAGGGTAACGTTAAGTTTTTTACTTTTTTTTTTAAATTTTAATTTTATTTTTACAAATGAACTAGAAGAATAAATAATTCGAGTTACTCTTCATTATGTTCGGGATTTTTTGGGCTGAGCACATTCGTAGGGCTCTGATATAAAGGGCTGTTAAAGTGGCTTGTTTTATGGAATTGGAATGAGTAGAATACCAGTGTATGTAAACAGGATTAGAGGTTGGTTTTCGGTAGACAGCGTATGTTAAGTGGTTTGTTTTGTGCCAAGTTAATAATGTGTCGAGGAATGGGAGGGTGTCGTTTGCAGATAATTCATGAGTGAAACTGATGGAGGGGAGCAAATTGTTTATAAAGTTGAGTAGGTTATTGAAATCTATGTGTTTGGTTATGGCAATCCTGTTTACATACACTGGTATTCTACTCATTCCAATTCCATAAAACAAGCCACTTTAACAGCCCTTTATATCAGAGCCCTACGAATATGCTCCCCCAATCACCTCGCCTCAGAAACAAAATTTCTCTTCTCCACATTTACAAAATTAAACTACCCTCCCCAATTCATCAATAAATCCTACCATAAAGCCAAACAAAAATTCTATAACCCCCCAACATCACCACCT
>JABUQX010090563.1:77500-80000 GCA_015478945.1 Trachelipus rathkii | reverse complement strand
AGAAGGCAAGAGAGTCCCACAAAACAGATGTGCCTGGAATAAAGGAGGTACCTCAACGAGTGATCTTTGAGTCTCCAATATTCACACAATTTTCATGAGAGAACAAGGCACTTCTTGTGTTACGAGGGCGACGCAGTGGTGGAGGAATGCGAGAGGTCAATTCTCTCGAGCACCTGCCGTTGTAATATCTATAGAAAAGAGATAGGGCACCAACGTCACGACGCAGAGAAAGAGGGTCAAGCCTCTTAGCCTTAGCTTCAACTCTATCCAAAAGGAGGGTGGAACCGGATCCACCCCAAATGTGGGAACAGTATTCCATACAGGGGGCGAATAAGACCTTTATATAACTGGAGTATCTGAGCAGAAGAAAAATATTCACGCAATCTGAACAGAATTCCCAGCTTTTTTGAGGCCATTTTAGCAACCGATGTGATGTGAGGTCTCCAAGACAATTCACTATTTATGTTTAGTCCTAGAATGTTTATGTTGTTTACGGGTAAGACATTAGAGCCGTCAAAGGGAATAGGAAAGTTGGGAGGTATTTTAGAGAGGGAGATATGAAGAAGTTGAGTTTTCAAAGAGTTGAACTTCACAAGATTACGGTTACCCCACTGAGAAATTCCGACCAAATTGGCAAGAATTGAATCAGAAAGCTGTAGACGAGAGGCAACTCTAGATATAAACGAGGGAGCACAATTAAAATGAGTGGAAGAATGGAGAGTTGAGTCATCGGCATAAAAGTGAACAGAGTTAGAAGTGCAGCTAAGAAGATCGTTGATGAAAAGTAGGAATAAAGTTGGAGATAAAACAGAACCTTGAGGAACACCACAATTAATAAGAAAGGAGGAAGAGGTTGCTCCATCAACAAGAGCTGAAATGGAACGATCTGAAAGAAAACTAGACAAGAGTAAGCAAAGCGAAGGAGGAAATCCAAAGGAAGGTAGCTTAGAGAGTAGCGACGCATGCCATACCCTGTCAAAAGCTTTAGATATGTCAAGCGCTACCACACAAGACTCACCATGATCCTTAAGGGCAGAAGACCATAGATCAGTGAGATAGGAAAGGATATCACCAGTTGATCTCGAACGTCGAAAGCCATACTGACGATCTGAAAGAAGGGAATGAGATTCTATATGATCGAGGAAATGAGAGTTAAGGAGAGTTTCAAAGATTTTAGATAGTATACAAGTTAAGGCAATAGGTCGATAGTTAGAAGGATCAGAGCGGCTACCTTTTTTGGGGATTGGCTGAATAAAAGCGCGCTTCCAGCATTGAGGAAAAGTATTAGTATTAAGGCATAGGGAGTAGAGTTGAACGAGGACAGGCGCCAGCTCAGAAGCACACTCCCTCAAAACACGAGGAGGAATGCCATCTGGGCCACTGGCCTTCCGGACGTTCATAGATCTCAGTATCTCATGTACTCGATCATGAGTAATGACAGGTAGAGACATTGGACACCTGAGAGGGGATGGAGCAGGAGGAGGGGAGCCGGAATCGTCCAGGGTGGAATTAGATGAAAAAAGAAGACCAAAGAGATTAGCCTTTTCAGAAGGAGTGTTAGCAATAGAACCGTCAGAACGGATAAGAGGGGGAAAGGCAGATTTACAGAAGTTATTTGAGATGTTTTTGGCAAGAGGCCAGAAATTTTTATCAGAAGGAGAATCAAGAAGGGCAGCACACTTCCTTTTAGTGAAAGAACTCTTGGCCAGTCGAATAATATCCCTGCATCGATTCCGGGCAGAGCGAAAATTAGTTAGAGTAATAGGAGAACGAGAGTTCTTCCAAGCCCTATACGCAATGTCACGCTCTTGGATGGCACGAGAACAAGAGCCATCGAACCATGGATTATGGGGAGAAAATGATTTAGTGGAAGATGGAATGAACCTGTTCATCCCATCCGTGATCACGGCGCCTACTTTTTCAGCAGAAGCAGAGGCGTTCTCCGGAACAAAACATGATTCATTCCAGCGATAGTTTGCAAAAAAGCGACGCAATGCATCCCAATTAGCCCGATTAAAGTGCCAGAAAGTTCGCTTAGGGCAGGGCGGAGCTGCTGGAAATGAAGTGTTATACTTTAGAGCTACAAGATTGTGGTCAGAATTACCGATAGGAGGAAAAATGGTGTATTTGTAGCGAGAAGGAGAAGTGGTGAAGCATAAATCAAGAGTGTTTAAGAATTGGTTAGGACGATCTGGGATGTGTGTAGGTTCTTTAATCAACTGTTCCAGATCGTTGAGAATACTGAATGTTTTGGCCTCCTTCCCACCTGAATCAGTATGAGAGGAGCCCAACCACTCAGTGTGGTGTACGTTGAAGTCCCCTAAGTAGAGGACTTCGGCAGTTGGATGAGAAGAAGTAACAGTCTCGTGAGAAGTGGTAAGATATCTAAAAAGAACCGGAAAATCTGTTCTATTAGGAGAGCAGTAGCAGAAACACAAGATAATGGTAGTAGTAGGGAGACAGATTTTAAGCCAAAGAACATCGAAATTAGGAGATTCGA
>JABUQX010090563.1:67500-75000 GCA_015478945.1 Trachelipus rathkii | reverse complement strand
TTTCTTTGCTTGCACGTTGGATTACTTTGTTATAAGCCAGGGAATTTATTTGTTACAAAGAAAATACAATATGCAAGTAAATATTATTAAATGCAGTAAATAATAATAAATATTAAATATTAATCGATATTTAATATTTATCATTTTTCGAAAGTTTATCTAATTGAGGTTATCTATTCATCTAATTCCATTTATCAAATATTTATCTATTATTTTTTTTATTGGTCGTCATATTTTTTTTATTTATTCTGAATTTTATGAAAGAAGTTTAATCAATATTTTTATTATATAATTTTCTTTTATGCAAATATATATATATATATATATATATATATATATATTTGTGTATTTTTAAAGAGTATATATATATATATATATATATATATATATATATATATATATATATATATATATATATATATATATATATATATATATATATATATATATATATATATATATATATATATATATATATAATATATATATATATATATATATATATATATATATATATATATATATATATATATATATATATATATATATATCTATTGCAATTTCTATGGAATATATATATATATATATATATATATATATATATAGTAGTAATGGACCACTTTGCGCGAACCCACCCTTTTCGATATGAAGGAATAGAGCTATAGGTCTGAAACTTGGAATATAATCTATATATGTGATAAACTGATCACAGACGAGTTTTGGTGACCGTAGGTCACCCCTAAGGGGGTGCTGCCCCCGAGAGCGTAGCCGCTACGCCCGCGTTTATACCCTTTTGGCTTTCCAAACCCGAGATTGAGTTAAGCCTAACGGCTAATCATCGAACCAGGTGTTCGATGCGTGAGAGAGAGCGCGCGCGTGCGCATACACATACACATTATTATTATTATTACATCGAAGATTCGATTTCCGAAGGAAATCGAATCTGAGTCGAAAAACGATCCCTGTAAGGGATCGTTTTTTTACGCACTCCGACTTTGCGTTCCGCCGTGGCCGCGTCTTCGCATCCGGTTCCGACTCCGCCGCCGATTGCCAGCCAGCCCCCGACTCCGAACTTATCGTATCGTGCTAAAATTTGGAGGGTGGTTAGATGATGAGGTAACCTCAGTGTATACGAAGTTACGTCCCACTGGGTCCCCCGAAGGGGGACCCACCCCCATAAAAAAAATTAAATTGATCGTATAAAGCTGAAATTTGGTGAGAGGATTCAGAGTTGAGTTTCTAGAAAGACTTGGTATTGGAATTCAAGGAGTTGGCTCCGGCACCGGTGCTGGAGCCACTGCGGTGCTTAGTTAATAAAAATTCGTATAACAACAATATTGATGTGCTTATATATGTTATTGGATCTGTAGATTTCGAAAATAATGGTTTCAGAACCATTAAGAAAAAAATAAATCAATAAATAAATAAATAAATAAATAAAATTTCTTATTTTTTTGTTTATAACTTACAAATTTACGTTTTTACATACCCTAAAGCAGTAAATCACTAAATCAAACCACTATCCAACCTCCCTCCTGACCATCTGTGATCTATTGATCTATTGATCTATTTCAAATTTTTACTAAAATTTTCATGTTTTACATACCCTAAAGCAGTAAATCACTAAATCAAACCACTATCCAACCACCATCCATCCACCTTCCTAGCCATCCTTGGTCTATTGATCTATTGATCTATTGATTCAAGTCACATTTCGAGTATCATTTTGGATAAACATAACATAAAATCAAGTTCTTTATACAAAGATCAATCAATATATGTCACCGTAACAAAGACAAACTAACACTTAACACTTAACATCATCTGAACTACAAATATTACTCAGATACAAACATAACACATTCTAAGCAGGAATAAACCAGCGTCTCCACATCTTAACACCAGTAAAAGAAATTGTCACGGTGGCGTAAAACGGGTCTCCATCTACCAAGCATAACTCTGGCATAATCGTTATCTGCCTAACACAGCAACATCTAACAAAATTTTCATCACAATATTGGGTTGCACCATCATGGCAGACCAGCGAAAGTATGCTAACATAATAAAAAAGCTTCACCTAATAAAAGCAACATAGCATCAACTGAACTGGCAAATGCCCAAAGATTAAACATAACACATCTTAAGCAGGAATAAGCAGTTACAAAGTTCCACACTTAACACTAGTAAAGCAGCTAACATGATATGCAAAACGTAATCTTACCTTTTCAAGCATAACTCTAACATACGTTAATCTACACTAACACAGTAATATTTAATTCTCACAACATTGGTTAACATCATACAGAGCAGCGAAAGTATGCTAACGTAACAAAGTTTTCACGTCAATAAAGCTAACATAGCATCATCTAAACTAAGAAAATAATGCCCAAAGACAAACATAACACATCTTAAGCAGGAAAATAACTGTTAACATTAACAAAGTGCCACACTTAACATCAGTAGCAACTAACATGGTATGCAAAAACGTAACTTATTCACACTTTATATAACTCTAACATATTAACATTAATCTTACACTAACACAGTAACATTTAGCAAAATTTATCACAACATTGGCCAATTATCATGCCAGACCAAAGGAAAGTATGCCAATGATAAATAAAGCCTTCCACAGTTAACATAGCATCGGTCTGAACTAAGAAATAATGCCCAAAGATAAACATAACACATCTTGAGCAGGAAATAACAACAAAGTTCCACACTTAACACCAGTAAAGCAACTAACATGGTATGCAAAACGTAACCTAATCTTACTTTTTCAAGCATAACTCTAACATATTAACGTTAATCTTACACTAACACAGTAACATTTAACTAAAATTTCTCACAACATTGGTTAATTATCATACAGAGCAGCGAAAGTATGCACGTAACAAAGTTTCCATATTAATAAAGCTAACATAGCATCATCCGAACTACAACATATTGTGGCCAGCAAACCAGACACATCTTAAGCGGGAATAAACTGTTAACCTTAACAAAGATCCATACTTAACACCTGTAAAGTAACTAACACAGCATGCAAATACGTAACCTATTCTTACTTTATCAACCATATCTCCAACATAACGATGTTAATTTACACTAACATGGTAATATTTAACTAAAATTTATCACAACAATGGTTAATTATCATACTGATCAACAAATATACTCTAACATAATAAAGTTTCCCCATCAATAAAACTGTATCATAACCATACCTAACCATCATAATACCTAACGAGTAAAGACGAATAAAGTAAAGTTTTTAGGCTTATCTCTTTTTAGACTCCGCCTCCTTTCAGAAAATTTCAACATGAAACATGAAAATGATTTTATGCTTTAACCATTTGCATAAAGTGATGCAATACTTATTATATTTGACCCTCTGTCAGGAATACAACCAATGTGGCAGTCGCCATTTGGTTTACGATTAAATATAAATATTATAAGACTTAGACTATGATAGGATACGTATGAGGGTTGGAATCAATTTCACTTTTGGCGATGATCAGTCACCTGACTGGAAATACTATGTAAAGGTCCTTGTAAAGAGGACATTCGTGGGAGCAGAATGAGAGATCATCATACCAACACAGCGAAAAATGTCTTACTGGCGAAATTCGGATGTATAAACAGCTCTAAAAGGTAACGAGATTCTTTCTTTTAACCAATCAGAAGAAAGTAAACAAGAATACAATGCCCGAACGAACCATATCAGTTCAAAAGGGTATATATTCTCGTTCGACAACACAACAACAACAACAACAACAACAACAACAACAATAACATAGTACAAAGATAAGTTCTTTGGATACTAACCAATGAATATATGCTAACGTAACATTGTTTTCACATTAATAATGCTAACATAGCATTACCAGAGCTAAGAAAATAATGTACAACGACGAATCTAACACAAAGCAGGAATAAACTGTTAACATTAACAAAGTTCCACACTTAACACCTGTAAAGTGACTGACACAGATACAAATGGTGTAAGCGGGTTTTGGGTCAGCCCTTTCGCTGAGGGACTTACCCTCCTTCGAGGGATAAAGCCCGCTTACACCCTTAGGGGTTATCCCCCGCAGGATTCACACCCTTCAATGGGCACATCCCCCTGGGTTTTCTCTCGGAAGGTAATGTGTTGCTTTAGATACTCTTGGTTAATGAAAACTGTTTATTCGTAAGTTAAGTACGTTATGTTAAATATTACTATGACAATGTGGAAATAACACTGGTTTGTTAGAGAACTGATGAGTTTTTGTAAGATATTACTGTGTTAACTGACGATGATGTGTTAGAAACGTGAACCTAGGTTAAGTTTTTGTTGAATAATGTTAGGATTGCCCTAGACTTTTGCTAATGTCTACGTTTATTCACAGGTCAAATGAGGTTATACTCAAAACGAGTGACACTTTGATGAAGATAGTATCAATTCATAGTTCAATATGGTGGCATCTTTGATAGATTGGTCACTTTGTTAAGGGAATTTGTTAGATAATACGGCTTTACCTGCTGCTAATATGCTCGAAAAGTGAGAACATATCGAGTATTGTATGATCTGTTAGCTAGTTTACCTTGATCAGTAGGGAATTTTTCAGGATGTTAGCTGATTATTCATACGCTAGGTATGTTAGGTTTGCATTTGTACATTATATTCTTAGTTGCGGTTATGATATGTTAGCTTTATTGATGCTAAAACTTTGTTGATTAAGCATATATTCGTAGGTTAGTATATAAAGAACATATTTTTATGTTATGTTTGTCCAAAATGATACATGAAATATGACTTGAATCAATAGCTCAATAGATCACAGGCGGGTGGGACGGGTAGGGGACTGCCGGGATGGGTGGTTTGATTTACTGATTTACTGATTTACTGCTTTAAAATCAGTAAATTATTACGTTTTACTGTGATATTTTACTCAAGGAACTTATTTTTATGTTATGTTAGGATAAAATTTTGTTATTTTTTGTTATGTTTGGTTAAAACTTTGTTATGTTTGCGATTATTCGCTGGGGATTATGATATTTAGACGAGGTTATGATGAATTTTTTTGTTAAATGTTACGAAGTTGATGTAAAACATTTGTTACGTCAGCATTATATTCTTTGTCAGTATGAGGATTAGACAGGTTTATGCTAAACTTTTGTTAAATATTACGATGTTAATGTAAAATTAACATTGATAGGTCAGAGATATGCTTGAAAAAGTGTGAATAGGTTACGTTTTGAACGAAGTGTTATGTACTTTACTGTTGTTAAGTGCGAAAGTTTGTTAATGTTAGTGGTTTATTCGTGCGTATGGTGTGTTGGGTTTGTCATTGTACATTATATTCTTAGTTCAGGTTATGTTATGTTAGCTTTATTACCGTGGAAACTTTTTGTTACGTTAGCATATCACTTTCACTGTTCTTGTATGATAATTAAACAGGTTATGATAAATTCTACAAATACTGTGTTAATGTAAAAATTAACGTTAATATGTTGGAGATATGTTTGGTAAAAGTAGGCTACGTTTTGTATGCAATGTCAGTTACTTTACAGGTGTTAAGTGTGGAACTTTGTTAATGTTAACAGTTTATTCGTGCTTAAGTTGTGTTAGATTCGTCGTTGTACATTATTTTCTTAGCTCAGGTAATGCTATGTTAGCATTATTAATGTGAAAACAATGTTACGTTAGCATATATTCATTGGTTAGTATCCAAAGAACTTATCTTTGTACTATGTTATTGTTGTTGTTGTTGTTGTTGTTGTTGTTGTCGAACGAGAATATATACCCTTTTGAACTGATATGGTTCGTTCGGGCATTGTATTCTTGTTTACTTTCTTCTGATTGGTTAAAAGAAAGAATCTCGTTACCTTTTAGAGCTGTTTATACATCCGAATTTCGCCAGTAAGACATTTTTCGCTGTGTTGGTATGATGATCTCTCATTCTGCTCCCACGAATGTCCTCTTTACAAGGACCTTTACATAGTATTTCCAGTCAGGTGACTGATCATCGCCAAAAGTGAAATTGATTCCAACCCTCATACGTATCCTATCATAGTCTAAGTCTTATAATATTTATATTTAATCGTAAACCAAATGGCGACTGCCACATTGCTTGTATTCCTGACAGAGGGTCAAATATAATAAGTATTGCATCACTTTATGCAAATGGTTAAAGCATAAAATCCTTTTTCATGTTTAGAGTTGATATTTTCTGAAAGGTGACGGAGTCTAAAAAGAGATAAGCCTAAAAACTTTACTTTATTCGTCTTTACTCGTTAGGTATTATGATGGTTAGGTATGGTTATGATACAGTTTTATTGATGGGGAAACTTTATTATGTTAGAGTATATTTGTTGATCAGTATGATAATTAACCATTGTTGTGATAAATTTTAGTTAAATATTACCATGTTAGTGTAAATTAACATCTTTATGTTGGAGATATGGTTGATAAAGTAAGAATAGGTTACGTATTTGCATGCTATGTTAGTTACTTTACAGGTGTTAAGTATGGATCTTTGTTAAGGTTAGCAGTTTATTCTTGCCTAAGATGTGTCTGGTTTGCCTTTTGTACATTATATTCTTAGGGTTCATATGATGCTATGTTAACTTTATTAATGTGAAAACTTTGTTACGTAAGCATATATTCGTTGATCAGCATGATAATTAACCAATGTTAGAAATTTTAGTTAAATGTTACTGTGTTAGTGTAAGATTAACGTTAATATGTTAGAGTTATGCTTGAAAAAGTAAGATTAGGTTACGTTTTGCATACCATGTTAGTTGCTTTACTGGTGTTAAGTGGGGAACTTTGTTAATGTTGACTGCTTATTCCTGCTCAAGATGTGTTATGTTTGTCTTTGGGCATTATTTTCTTAGTTCAGTTGATGCTATGTTAGCTTTATTAATGTGGAAACTTTATTATGTTAGCATACTTTCGCTGGTCTGTATGATAATTAACCAATGTTGTGATAAATTTTTGCTAAATGTTACTGTGTTAGTGTAAGATTAATGTTAATATGTTAGAGTTATGCTTGAAAAAGTAAGATTAGGTTACGTTTTGCATACCATGTTAGTTGCTTTACTGATGTTAAGTGTGGCACTTTGTTAATGTTAACAGTTTATTCCTGCTTAAGATGTGTTATGTTTGTCTTTGGGCATTATTTTCTTAGTTTAGATGATGCTATGTTAGCTTTATTGACGTGAAAACTTTGTTACGTTAGCATACTTTCGCTGCTCTGTATGATAATTAACCAATGTTGTGAGAAATTTTAGTTAAATGTTACTGTGTTAGTGTAAATTAACATCGTTAGAGTTATGCTTGAAAAAGTAAGATTAGGTTACGTTTTGCATATCATGTTAGCTGCTTTACTAGTGTTAAGTGTGGAACTTTGTTAATGTTGACTGCTTATTCCTGCTTAAGATGTGTTATGTTTGTCTTTGGGCATTATTTTCTTAGTTCAGTTGATGCTATGTTAGCTTTATTAAGGTGGAAACTTT
>JABUQX010090563.1:57500-62500 GCA_015478945.1 Trachelipus rathkii | reverse complement strand
ACAAATTACGAGGTATTAAAGCAAGCGTTACTAGTGAGGCACGACTTGACAGAGAGTGGGTACCGCTCAAAGTTTAAAGCGATGACCCCAGTCGAGGATGATAATTCCAAAGTTTATATGACCAGTATCGTTGAGTCGCTGAGAAAATGGGTCACCGCCGCTATGGTAAAAGAAACTTTTGAAGAGTTGTTAACATTTTTCTCAGTTGACAAGTACATGAGTACTGTTCCTAAGGACCTGGCAACATATCTGACAGTTAAAAACGAAAAAGACGTGAATGACATTATTGCAAGTTTTGAAAATTTCTTGCAAGGATACAAGACCAGTTTAGTGCCCAAAAAACAGTCACCAGAGTAATTATAAGAGTAGACCCCATAATAGTAATAATAAGAGTTTTCATAGAATACACGAGGGAAGAGCCAATTGCCACAACCACAATGCTATCAACCAAAGAAACAACGGAGCTGTAAACGTTGCTCGAAGCAATGAACAGAGGAAAGTTATTCATCGTAGGAGCTCAAGCGAGCCCAGAAATGGTGTTACATGCTACAAGTGCCAGCTGCAAGGTCACGTAGCAAGAGACTGTCGCAATTCGCCATACAATGGCAATAATCGAGGATTCGGAGCGTACCAAAACCGTCATAGAGAAGAGACCAAGTCAACAGTGGCGTCCGGCAAAGTTTCAAAAGAGGACGAAGCCCAGAAGTTTTCTGTTGAAGAGCCACAAATGACACAAGATGTCAAGTGTATGGTAGGAGGGACCAGTGAAGACTCCCACGATCTACCAGTAGTGGACGGGTACGCTAATGGTTACAAGGTGAAGTGTCTCAGGGATTCCGGCTGTAATGCCGTTGCCATTAAAGAAAATTTGTTAATCAAGAAAACTACACCGGAGCATACAAAAGGATGAGGTTATTGGATAACACTGTCATGCGAGTTCCAGTGGCAAAGGTAGTTTTGGACACCCCATACTACTCTGGAGAGACGACGGCTATTGTAATGCCGAACTTCGTGTTTGACTTAGTGCTGGGTAATGTTGAGGGAGTATTACCTCCGTTTGAGCCTGATTGTAGTTGGGACGAGGCTGTGCCGTTTTCCTTGCGAGGTGCAAGATGTTGGAGCTCCTATGAGTTCGTTGTCCCCTATTGTCGAAAAGGCGGAAGAAAGTGTGAGTGCTGAATCATTCGTTATGCGCAATGTCCCCCAGCAGGTAACTAAGGTGAGTGTGGAATCACTCGAAGGGCGCAGCTCCCTACAGAAGTCAAACAGAAGGGAAAGGACAACCGGAAGTTGCAGAAGTATCTATGTTGCGACCATCACGAGATCGAGGTGTTGCCATGACTCCATCCAGCAATAAGTCTCCTGAAGAAGTAGTTAGTAAGCCCTCGGAAACCAAGTCATCTGACGCTGAAGAGAACCTCGAAAGACAGATTATAAGTGACAGAACCAAACAAAATGTGTCAGAATCCGATGGGATGGAAAGTACCCGAGAGTCAGAAATTGCAGCTCCAGCAGAAGTCTTACCTGCAGAAGGAGAACTGACGCGTGAACATATACAGGATCGCCTTAATTTTAAAGAGAAGCAAGTTCAGGACCCACACTTTACAGAGAGTCTGGAGGTCGGTTCAAAAGAATGAACGTAAATATGTTGTAAATAAAGACTTACTTTTTAAGAGAGTAGTAGAGAATCAGTTAGAGCACTATACATTAGTTGTGCTAAAGGAGTATAGAAGAAAAGTGTTGAGCGTAGCTCACAATGAGTTATTCGAAGGACACCAGGGAGTAAAGAAAACTATGGGAAAAATCACGCAGAATTTTTATTGGACCAACATTTATCAGGACGTAGCGAAGTACTGCTTCTCCTGCGACATTTGTCACAGGACCTGTTCAAAGGGCAAGGTGTCGAAAGTTCCCCTGTGTTCGATGCCCATAATAGAGATACCATTCGAACGTGTAGTGATAGATTTGATTGGACCCATCATACCTCCATCATCTGAGGGCCATCAGTACGTGTTAACGTTGGTGGATACAGCTACAAGGTATCCAGAGGCTATCCCACTGAAATCTATCTCATCTCAAAAAGTAGCTGAAAGCTTTATGGGTATCTTCATGAGATTGGAGTGTCCCAAAAGAGATCGTCTGCGACAATGGTAGACAATTTACCTCTACCCTGATGCAAGACGTCGCTAGAATGATGAACATCAAACATCTAAACTCAAGTATATATTTCATCCCATGACGCAGGTCCTCTGCGAAAAGTTCAATGGTACCTTAAATTAGAAAATGATAAAGAGGATGTGTCATGAGTAGGTGAGGAAATGGCACAAATTCATTGAGCCATTGTTGTTCGCCTAGGGAGGCTCTCAAGAGTCGCGATTCTCTCCTTGAACTGTTATGCGTGAGAACGGTCAGAGGGACCATGCAAATTTTACACGAACTGTGGGCTGGCGACATAAACCCAGACGAAGCAAAAACAACTTATAAGTATGTGTTTGACCTTCAAGAACGTCTGAATGAGACTTTGAAATTAGCGAGGGAAAATCTGGGTAATATATATATATATATATATATATATATATATATATATATATAAGAAAGATATATATATATATCTAATATTGGTTATTATTATTTGAAGAAGAATAGATATTATTATTATATATTATATAATTATTAAGTATATATATATATATATATATATATATATATATATATAAATATGTATATATATACATATATATATATATATATATATATATACATATATATATATATATATATATATATATATATATATAATATATATATATATATATATATATATATATATATATATATATATATATAATTTAGTGATGCACCGGAGAGTAATTTTGGCCGGAGGCCGGAGAGCCGGAGGCCGGAGAATGAAAATTTTAATTCCGGCCGGAGGCCGGAGTCTCCGGCCGGAGAATGAAATTTCCATTTATACTTATCTTCTATATATATATATATATATATATATATATATATATATATATATATATATATATATATATATATATATATATATATATATATATATATATATATATATATATATATATATTATTTGTATTTTTTACAGATTTTATCTAAAAATATTAAGAAAATCTGTAATTAATTTCCATTCTGGATATTATGTCATCTCTAGTGTGGGATTACTTTAAGATTAAAGTAAGCGATAATAGTAAAGCTGAGTGTCTTTTGTGCGCTACTGGGAATACATTACTATCAAGAGGAAACCCAAAGAAAGGTTCAAAATATTATAGCACAAAACCTTTACTGGATCATCTTGAAAAGAAACATAAAACCACATATTTGAAGATAAAAGAAATATCTGAATCTTCAAGAGGAAAGGTGGCCGAAAAAAGAAAACATGATATCACAGACACAGCAGATGATGATCCATGTCCATCCATATCATCAACTTCTACCTCTATTAAAAAAGATTTCTTCAGCCTACACTGTTTGAAATAACTGAGAAAACAAAGATTTGGGACATTAATGATAGAAAAGCACAGAAATTCATTTCAAAATTGGGGAAATGATTGCTGTGGACAATCTGCCATTTTCTTCTGTAGAAGACATTGGATTTAAGAGATTAATAAATCACGTATGTCCACAATATAATATTCCATCAAGGCGGTACTTTTCAGAAGAGATTATCCCAACAATATATAAAAGCTGCAAATTCAAGCAATATCATTAACATCAGATATTTGGATTTGCTCATATAACAATGAAAGCTTTATAAGTATGTCAGGGCATTGGATTGATAAAGATTTTCAAAGGAAGAGTGGAACATTACAAATCAGTAGTTTTAGTGTTTCTCATTCAGCAGAAAATATATGTCTAAAAAGTGAAGAAATACTTAAGAGCTGGGATTTAAAAAAGGAAAATATTCATGTTGTCCTAACAGATAATGCACCAAACATTACAAAAGGTATGAGAGCGACAGGTGTTATAAATGAGACATGTTTTATTCATTCCTTACAGCTAGTAAGTAATACATGATGCTATATTTTCTCAAAAATCAATTAAAGATTTAATTACTTTATGTAGGGAAATTGTAGGTCATTTTAGTAGATCACCAATTGCTACAACTAAGTTAACTGAAATTCAAAAATCTCAAAATTTGCCAATACACAAGCTTATCCAAGATGTGGAAACAAGATGGAATTCATCATATTATATGCTGCAAAGGATCATAGAGCAAAAAATTGCAATTATTATATATTCTTCAAATTCGAAAAACAATCTAGAAATCTTAAATGCAAATCACTGGAAGCTAATGGAGAATATAATTAGATTGCTACAACCATTTGAAGAATTAACTAAAAGAGCGAGTGATGATGATGTAGATTTATCTTTTGTAATACCTGCAGTTAATGCATTGCAAAATATTTAGCAAAAACTTGGAAGGATAGTGGTGTAAAAACTATGAAAGATGAACTTTTAAATTCTGTTACTGAACGTTTTGGTACCATTAAAGAGAAGAAACTTTATGTACTTGCAACAGTTCTAAATCCACAATACAAATTAGCTTCCTTTGATATTATTGATCAGAATAAAATAAAATTTATGCTCAAAGAAGAAGTAAAACTTTTTATAAAAGTTAAAGAAAATATTACATTAAGTTCAGATTCTGATGAACAAAATGATGATCAAAATGATCAGTCTCATACAGATTCAATGAAGAATCTGAAAATGAAACGGCAGATATTGAGAAGGAAACACATTCAATTTTCTGGAAGTGCTTTGATGACATGCTACAAGAAAAATCGTCAGAAGAAAATGAAGAATATTCAGATATAATCAAACCAAGTGGAACTGATCAAAGGAGAAAAAAGTTAAAATGCAAACGTAGAAGCAGCAGTGAGAGAAAACAACATGAATTAGAAAATACTATTCAAACTACTGCGGATAAATTTTGTGCAGCACCACTTATGGAACGAAAATCGGATGCTGATCCACTGTTA
>JABUQX010090563.1:50000-52500 GCA_015478945.1 Trachelipus rathkii | reverse complement strand
GCGTACCACCACCTTTACGACGCCCTCGTAGCACAAGGGGTGCTGTGTCGGCGCATGAGTTTTGTGTTGATATTGGTAATTCCAGGCTTGTTCGCTGTGGTGCTTCCTTCTTTCCTGCCACCTCTGTTTTGTGGAATTCTCTTCCATCTTCTGTGTTTCCTGCTGAATTTAATCTCACTTTAAAGCCTGCGTCTGTGCTCATCTGCGTAATTTGCGCTAGAGGGTGAACTTTTGAGAGTACTACACCCCTCCTTGAATAGGGCTCTGCCCGTGAGTGGTGGTGACAACTGTAAAAAAAAAAAAAAAAAAAAAAAAAAAAAAAAAAAAAAAAAAAATATAGGGTGAAAGAAGGTAATGAGACTCCAGATGATCCAGGAAATGAGAGTTAAGAAGAGTTTCAAAGATCTTAGATAGAATACAAGTGAGAGCTATTGGACGATAGTTGGAAGGATCAGAGCGGCTGCCCTTTTTCGGGATTGGCTGGAAATGTACTAGTATTAAGGCATAGAGAGTAGAGTTGAACGAGGACAGGGGCCAGCTCAGAAGCACACTCCCTCAAAACACGGGGAGGAATGCCATCCGGGCCACTAGCCTTCCTGACGTTCATAGATCTCAGAATCCCATGCACCCGATCATGCGTAATCACGGGAAGAGGCATAGGAAACCTGAGAGGAGAAGAAGCAGGAGGAGGGATGCCGGAATCGTCCAGGGTAGAATTAGATGAAAAAAGGAGGCCGAAGAGATTAGCCTTTTCAGTAGGAGAGTTAGCTACAGAACCGTCAGAGCGAATAAGTGAGGAAAGACAGATTTACAAAAGTTATTAGAGATGTTTTTTGGCAAGAGGCCAGAAATTTTTATCAGTAGGAGAGCCAAGTAGGTTGTCGCACTTTCTTTTAGTGAAAGAGCGCTTAGCCTGTCGAATAATAGCTCTGCAACGATTCCGAGCAGAATGAAAATTAGTAAGAGTGATAGGAGAACGAGAGTTTTTCCATGCCCGATAGGCAATGTCTCTCTCCTGAATGGAGCGAGAACATTCTCCATCGAACCATGGATTTTGTGGAGAAAAAGATTTAGTTGAAGATGGAATGAACCCGCTCATACCCTCGACGATTACGGCCCCCACCTTTTCAGCGGTGACCGAAGCGTCCTCCGAGTCAAAGCAAGATTCACTCCAAGCATAGTTTGCAAAGAAACGACGCAACGCCCTCCAATTAGCCCGATTAAAGTGCCAGAAAGTACGTTTGGGGCATGGTGGAGCTGCTGGAGAAAAAGTTTTAAAATTAAGAGCTACAAGATTGTGGTCAGAGTTACCGATAGGAGGGAAAATGGTGTATTTATATCGAGAAGGAGTAGTGGTGAAACATAAATCAAGCGTGTTCAAGAATTGGTTAGGACGATCTGGTATGTGTGTAGGTTCTTTAATTAACTGTTCCAGATCGTTGAGAATACTGAATGTTTTGGCCTCCTTCCCCCTTGAGAGGAGCCCAACCACTCAGTGTGATGTACGTTGAAATCCCCTAAATAGATGATCTCAGCATTTGGATGGGAAGAAGTAACAGTCTCATGAGAAGTAGTAAGATATTCAAAAAGGAGGTGAAAATCTGTTCCGTTAAGGGAGCAGTAGCAGAAACACAAGATAATGGTAGTAGTAGGGAGAAAGATTTTAAGCCATAGAACATCGAAATTAGGAGATTCAAGATTCTCAAGACGTGTTACAGGAGTGTTAATGTTTATATAGGCACAGACTCCACCATTTAGTCTGAAATTGTAGAAAAGGTTATAGTTGGAGATATTAAGTTTATTTGAAAAAGAATCCCTGGCTAGCTGGGTCTCAGACAGTAATAAAATGTTAGGTAGAGAGTTAGCGAGGTGATATTCCACAGATTCATGGTTAGCTTTCAGGCCACGAACGTTGGCAAAGTCAATAGAGAACCCCAGCCTACGCCCACCCCTACATCTTCTCTGTCCAGTCATTCAAACAGACAGCCTCACAAACAAAACACACACAATCGACCATACACAGCCCACCCAAAGAACCCTCTGAATTACGCCCACACAACAAACACACACACACACACACACACACACACACACATATCGAGTACAAAAAATGATAAACAAAATAAAAAAATTTTTTGAACAAATAAATGCTATAAAAGCACTGAAACCTTAAAAATAAAAATTATTAAAATTTATGATTATAAAAATGGAAACAAAACCAACTAAATCAGTAATCCCATAGTTTAGTGAAATAAATAAAACTTTAAACGTTAAAAATCACACACAAACACTCGCACAGCTTCACAAACTTACGAACGTAAATAAAACCCCAAAAAAACCGGATACCAATAATCTTAATTAAAACTTTAAAAAAAGCTAAAAGCTGCATTAATGAATAAATTAAATACGTAAAACTTAAAAAGTTAAAAAGGTAAAACACTAAAAACTTATCTTAGGATTTCACATGTTCGAAAGATTATAGTTACGCTTAATCTGAGTT
>JABUQX010090563.1:0-45000 GCA_015478945.1 Trachelipus rathkii | reverse complement strand
TATATATGCACAAAATCTTACAAATATTATACACTATTATTTTTTTATAACTACAATGATTGCAAATATATATATAACTTATATATAATATTATATATATATGAATAATATTACTTATATTATATTATTATATAATATATATTTATATTTAATTTTATACTATATTTAATTTTATTATTTAATAATATATATTTATTTATTTATATAATATATTATATTTAATATATATATTATATACTATATTATATTATATATATCATATTTAATATATATATATATATTATATTAGATATATGATATATATTATATAATTATAGTAATTATATATTATATATATAATTATATATTATTATATTATAATTCATTTTATATATATATTAATCTAGGTTATATATATTATCTATTATTATAATAAATTTATTATTATATATAATAATTATATATATTATATATTATTTATATTATAAGATACCAAACACATCAAAGCCTACTCTTAACTATACATATCTTTTTCTATCCTATACTAATAAATTTATTCCCCTGGCTCTTACTGGCAACTAGGCTAACTCTTGTGTGCGTAATTTGGGAGTTTAATATAATAAATAAGTTAGGTATATAATATAAATTACTAATAATATATATATTAATATTATATATGATATTGATATACTATTATAGTTATATAGTATATTATATAGTATAGTATATCTTATTTCTAATAGTATTATATAATATATAATATTATATATGTATATATAATATTATTTATATAATATATTCAGTTTATATATATATATTATATATATATTTTTAATTAGCATTATATTTATTATATTTATTATATTATTATTGTATATATAGTATAATATATAATTATAATATATTATATCTATTTGTATTATATTTGTAGTTATATTTAATCGATCAATTATACTTCTTATATATATTATTACTATTTATATTAATTTATATATATTATATATATATATTTATATTATTATATTTCGTATATATATATTATCTATATATATTTAATAATTATCTATATATATTATATACTAAGTATAGTTATTATATATATATATATATCTTTATATAAATCATATCATATATATTATATATATTATATATATTTATATTCTTCAACATCCTACGTACAAATGTCTTTTATAAAAGGGGAAAAAATTAATGGTGAAATTTAATTATAAAATGTCTAATATCCCATTTATTATGTCTTCTTTAACTGTAAATATTGTTAGATATCCATTATCTATCAGATGATGATGATGATGATGATTATAAAATTTATAAATAATTACATAATAATTTATAATTTATATCATTAATCAATAATAATATAATAATAATACTAATGATAATAATAATAATAATAAATAGATTGTAATGTCATTTAGTTCATATAATATTTCTTCATACAATCCTTTATTGTATGAATTATCCAAAGATAATGACAGAAAGAAATGAAACAAGATTTCTTCTTTAAAAATTTTTAATATAATTTATGGTTAATTATATATAATAATAATATAAATAATAATACTAATTTAAAGTTACCTGTTTTATTATTTATTATTGATCATTATTATTATGAATCTCTTATTTTTAGTTATACTTATTATATTTTATTTTAATTTATTTATTTTTCTAACTTTCATTATTCATTTTTTTAGCATAACTTCTCATTAATGAAATAACCGTTATTATTTAATTATAAAATCAAAAATATTCATTATTATTCTATTTCTTATTATTATTATTCTTATTATTTTCTTAATTTAATTTTCTTATTTATTTTTCAATTATTATTTTACTTATATTACTTTTTTTTACTTATTTATTTATTATTATTTTTAGACTAATTATTATATATTATTTAATTTATATTAATTATGATTTTTAATTTAATTATTATATATTATTTCACTATTTAATATTATATATATTATCTATTATTATTATTATTATTATTACTTATTATATTATTTAATTAATTCTTATTATTATTTATCTGATTATTTATTATTTATTCATTAATTCATTCATGTTTATATAATCATAAACATATATATTATCTAATTTAATATTTATGTCTTAGTATCTACTATATTATATACTTCTCTCTTAGTTCTTCATAATATAATTATATATATTTAATCATATTTACTTATATATATATCTATAGTATTATCTATATATTACGTATATTAATAAAGGTTTAAATGAACAGTTTGGAAGGAGGATGAATGGGGACTTACAATGGGAATAAGAAGCTCTCTTGAAGGAGCACCGAATCGTATAAGAATTGAGATTAGGGTGTGAATCTATGCTTTAGAATCTAATGAAATACGGATGGTGCTTTTCAATAACTGATGAAATGGATGTGAGGAAAGAGTGTAAGGGAAACTGATCTTCCGAATTCTCTGCATAATATTTTGGCAGTAATAGAAGAGGTGATTACACAGCTGAATTTATGCCTGTAGTTTTTTGGTTGTCGAGCCATTTATGTTTATTAAAAATATATAAGGTATATTTTTTGGGGATTATGGGTCATTTATAGTAGTAAGTACTAGTTATAGTGCTAATTGGAATAGAGTATATTTTTTTGGGACTTTTATTTCAATGTTTGATCATTAGTAAGTAGTATGGTCAATTGCGTAGAGTAGAGATTAAGTTTGACAGGAATGTGCAGAATCTTACAGGTTCAATAGATTTAACTTAATTACTTTCGGTGAATATGAATGGATCATACGCAGATTGCGAGAATGGTGATTGATAATTATGGATTTTGGAAGTTGTGTAATGCAAGTCCTTGATTTATTGAGAGGGTATACTAGTTCGAGGAACTGTAAGAAGAAATCAGTAATAAGTACATATATACTTAATTAATATTTCCTTTTACTAGTTCTATCATATATTTATTTAATATAATAGTATATATATATTTATATCTATTCTTAATATTTATATATATACTACTATATGATATTAATACTTCCAGGGTAGTCTGGGTTGATTTAATTTATCATCTTAAAGGGTAACTCTGTAGGATTTCATAGGGGACATCTCTTATCGTTTAAATTGAAGTGTTTTTCATGTATAAGAGTATGATATTAATGCTGAAGTTAATTCTTGATTCGGTCATTAGAAGTGTACACTTCATCGAGTTGAACCTCGCGGGATGGATTCTTTAAGAAGATACATTAAGGTTTGCAATTTCTTATGAAGTGGTCAGACTGAGATAGTTGTGGTATCACAATCCTTTAACAATTTATAGAAGACAAATAATTGAGTAATAAATGAGAAGAGAAAATAACATATATCTGAATGTTATTTAATAGGATTTTTATGGATTTGTAACAGTGACTGAGAGTGACAGTTTGATTAATTATAGTAGTTATTGAAGAATTCTGTGACTACTTTTTAGTATTGCTTTATAACTTGACTAATGGAATCTCAAAAATGTATTTTATGACGAAAGTATGAGGTGTGTGTAAGAAGGATAAATTGGTAGTTAGAAGAAGATTTGGATTCACTTGGCTGTTTACATACTCTCAATGACGGTTGAAGCTCGAGGCAGGGGATCCCGCATGGAAATATAATAGACCTCTCTTTGGCCTTCCTCTCTCAATTGAAGTTAATCTTGATGGGGTTTGTGAAAGATTTATTACACGCGTGTTGTTGGTGGTTATCCGGCGCGGAAAAAGTGTGTTTATTAGGAAGTGTGGAGAACTCGGACAGAGTCCGCTACAGAGGTTGCTACTACCGCCCCTTTATGTAGTAGATCGCGATCATTTTGGATTTTTGTGTGTTTGTGGACACGACTCTTGATGTTTAAATGTTTTCATTAGAGCCCGTATTTAACGGTGCATTTAGGGCTCACGGACATGTGATGCAAGTGAGTTCGTAGCGTTGTTTTCGTGGAAAGTACTTAGATATTTTCACCAAGTTATATTATGAAGTCAATAGGTTATGGCTGTGAGGAAGGACAGTCCTATGAAGTCTATGTTTACATTTTAAGCCTTATATTTATGAGTCATAATATGTTGATCCGGCGAAAGGGAGAGGTAACGGATGATGCAGCGTGTAGTAAGAAAGTTGTGAATGGTAAGGCAAGTGGCATTTTTCCTGGATGATTAATTAACCTCTTCGGCGCATTGGTAATAGGGACACTTACCAAATGTCTTTCGAGTTTTACCCTACTAAGGTCTTACATTCGAGAGAGTTATACCTTGACATCATGTTACTTTCATTAATTCCTACCTTGCTGGTTAATGATAATTGTTAATAGGAAGTTATGCGACTTTTTGTTATTATAATAGGTATTATTAACTAGATACTACGGTTAACAATGTGTTTCATGTTATCTACTATTAATAATAGTGGAGGTGCTTAGTTCGGGCGTACTCTTACGAGTTATGTGAGATTAGATAATTGATAGAACTGAGGAATGATATTCTTACGCATTAGTCGTTTCGAGTTGATGTAAATGTGTTAGAAAGGGTATATTTAACACGGGAGAGGTAAATGAACTATCATTTTTTCGAGATATATGTTTGGTCATGTGGAAGGGGTGGATGATAGTTGTTTACATTTATGAGTTTGTGCTATTCTAATATTTTATTTTATTTCCTCGTTTGCTGTTATGGTGTGTGTGCTTTCGGTAAATCGACTGGCATAGAGGACCGAATGATTAAATGTGTAAGTAAATTAAGGAATTTGTCCTGGAGAAGAGTCGATCTGTAGGTTCTAGGCTAAGATGGTCCGAGATAGAAACGTGCATTGACATAGGAGTTGAATTTCGGTCGGGAGATTTTGTTTTAATGGATTTAGGTATGGTTGTGGCCCACCTGTGGCCTAAAGAATGAACCATATAATTGACAAGTTTACATTTTATGATTTTGATGGTCCCTTCGCACTTCCTCGTGAAGCCCTGGGGTGATTACTTTTCCTTGGAAACCGATTACGTAAGATCTTACTTTATCTAAATGATGCTAATAAACTTTATGCAAACGCTTTATTAATTATTAAGATTAATTAAGTATTTAAATATTCTATTCTTATTTTATATAATTATATAAATTCATAAAAACATTATCAAAATTTAATTTACTATTCAAATAATCTTGAAGTCCTGTTTAGACTACGAGACTTAATTAATTTTTATTCAATTTTTAGATGGGTTAAACGCGTGCAGCATCCAGGCTTTGCACAAAATTCTCCTAACTTGCGCCCCTATAGAAAATTGTAATATAATCATTCATAGTTTAAAAGTTATTTTTATAGAACAACAGAAGAGGATGAATGTGGCAGAAACTTTGTTTATTAAACCCACGATACAATAGTTTTACATCCGGCGATACGTAATATTGATCGAATTTCATATATATAATATATGGCGGTTATTCGCCAGGTAATCTGGTCCTCCTTGATGACAGAATATATCGCTAGACCTGGTGGTTATTCTTGAGTATCGGTATTTCTTGCGGACGGGTTGTTTCTGCAATCCAGTATATAGAAATATATTATCTTATTATAGGACAGGCAATATCGTGCAAAAATGTACGAGTATCCCGAAAACTTAGCCGCGATTTACAACTTAATTCATACATAAAAAAGATTTACTCAAAGCATTAGGTTATTTATAATTATTATATATAATTAAATTATATTACTTATATGAATAGGTTTTGTTGAGTAAAATTATTTGTTATTAAAATGTAGTTTGAATGTAATTTCAATAAAGATAATTGTTGTGAACAATTGTGATTTACTAATTAATTTAATCTTTACAATGTGTTAAATAGATGAATATTTTGTGGGACAACTAAGATAACCTAATTATTTCACATCAATATTTTCATGTTGGAATAAGTTCAAAACTGTATTACTTTGCAATGATAATTAATATTAGGCTAAATTATAATTAAATACTATATTCGGTTACATTGTAAGAAAAAATAACAGACGAAATTACTTTTAAGGTAATTGTTTGCAGAGGGAGGTTTTATAGATGTTAAGGTTAAGAAAGAAACGAATGACAATTCGTCATTAGATAGAATGATCTGGAGATTTCCCATATAAACAGACCTGCCGGGATGGAAGATAGTGAACTCCTTACCGCGTTAGGCACGAACTATATGGTGTTACGAATAATGAGGAGGAGATTACGACAAATACTTCAACGTGAGGTTATTAAGCTCTGATAGATCAGTCTGTTATCCAGGACGGAGACTCGCAAGCATCAGTGAGTCGGTCTCTCTCTCTTGGCCACAATTTCACACGAAGGACTACCCTACGGTGGGTTCACTAAGCAATATATCGCACTTGGAGAACATAATTCACAAGAGAAATTCAATTAGAGATCTCTCATAAGTAGATAGATTCATTAAATGAATAGACCTCTCCGATCGGTTTACAACGATGCGAAGCCTCTTAATCAGAAGGAGATTGTGCGAATCAAGTGCAAATATTACCCTGGCCAGCTCACTCATCGGCGTACCTTTGATATCATGCAGTTTGTTGAGTGCTCGCGGCGTGTTCATTCTGGAGGTAATATTTTGCAACGGCACCTGTAATCAGTCGCGATACAAAGGAGAACACATGTCAAACAATGTGATTCTTAATGGTGGAGATCTCAACTCGGGGTGCGACAGTAGATCATAATTGTACAGGGTAAATAGTTATTATACTTAATTCTGAATAAATCAGTTTGTCCGAGGCCCCTTCTACTTGACACATTTATATATTCTTCATGTATGTTAACAAGATAGTACTTGGTTGTGGTAGATACCACTTCTCTCACGATACATCGTGTAAGAAAAGCATGTAGGAGGACAACCTTTCTCCTTTCCTCTTCTCTTCCCTCTCCCTTAATCTTCCGGAGTTCAAAAAATGGGTCAGTGTCTCGATGGAACGAGAAAAACACAACACGACTATATTCGTCTCTTTCTCTTAGCGTGGCTGGACGAAGAATGATAGAAGTAAATAGAAGCAATAAATTGCAGGAATAACAGTATTTCGAATTTCCGAGCAGGTTACGTTGATATAATAGAATCTCGACTAACCGAGTACAATCTCTTACTAAGGGCCCTTTATCAGTATACTGTGGAAGATGCAAGGAATGATAGCAGAGAAATCAGTGAATAAAGAAGAGTAATAGTAGAAAGTAGGCATCCCGTCAAAGAGTTAGATACTTCGGTCAAGTAAAATGTCAATTGGTAAATGTGAGGGCCAGTAATGCGGAAGCAAGGAATTTTTAGACTCTGTTGTTGACAATTACAAGTAGCTACTATTAGAGTGGAATCAAATAAGGAAAGTATGTCATATATCGGAGGATACATACAAGGAGAAAGTTTTTGGTGAGAATTAATATATCTATTAGATTTCATTAATAACAGCAGTCGTAGATTAGAACGGTAATTAAACATATCTTCAAAGAACGTCTTTATGTGAATGAATCAGATTAGTGTGCAGAAGAGATATTGATTTGTATCTATAAGAAAAAGGAGGATCGAGGTAGGGGAAGCGAGATCCACTAATCATGAAGAGTTGGAGGTTTTGGCTCTGTCCTGAACGCGATTAGACGTAAATCGTACTCAGCTGGCACGGGGGAAGATGGGATACCGACATTTGCCAGAAACTAGAATATAATTCAGATGGATGAGAGAAAATTCTTTGAATTGTTCAGTAGTTCTGTTTTAATCAAAGAGAGCCAAGTTACCGACGAGGGGTGGTGTATAAGCTCAATGCATTGTTTCTCTAAATAACTTGCCCTACTATACCACCATTTAAGTCAGAGAAAAAACGTTCAGATCAATTAACACGTGAGACTGTAAAAAACTATAGGCTCATGAATATAAATTATTTATCTATCCTCTTAATATGGATAAATGGACGGTGAACTTCACTGCATAAACCAATAAAATAAAGTATAAATATAAATTTATCCTAATGAAGAATGATTAAAGGCTAGCTTTAAAGGCCTTCCTCAAGATCTTAAGGCTTCGTACATTACGAAGAATCAGACTTCATGGATATAATTTCAGAATAGGAACTAGCGCTCACTAGCTCACGATGGATCTCTTGTCTTCGTGCTACAATACTTGAAATTTGGTTATCGTCTTACTAATTTAACGACTACACTAAAAAAAAGGTATTGATGTAATACTAAATAAAATGAAGAACATATTTTTTTTTAATTAGTATTCTAATTTTATAATATTTTTTAATAATTAATTATCACTTATATTATTATAATATAATATAGCTTTCATAGATCTGAGAAAGTTCTTTAGATATTCATAAGTGCCTGGGAGTATGTAGAATGTGGAAAAGATTGACTTAAGAGAAAGACGAAAGATTAGACAGCAGTAGAGATTTAAATATAGGTAAAAAAGATTAAGTAGTCGTACCCTGGAAGTGTGTAGGTATCCTTATAAGAAGAAAGAGGTTAAAAGAATAGATGTTAATGTATAAATGACTTTAGAAAAATAATGAAGAATAATTGGAATTATTTTATAAATTTTCCAGGTGAGAATGAAGGAGTTACATAACAGGGGAAATATCTTACGTGTTGTCACATAATTTTGTTTTTGTAGCATATCTACCCATTATGGTTTAGGATTTCTGTGTGTCCCAAGGAACATGAGTATTTAGTTGTTATATAAATATTATATGGAGATTATCAACTTCAAACTTGCTATTTGCGGTACCTCATTCTTTCCAGTCAATTCTATGATCATGAAAGATTAGGATTTTAGATATTTTCAAATGAATTATAAAAATGAGAACGATAGGCCGGGGTTTGATGAGCTCGGGTGAGTGCTAATCGCCCCACATGAAAACCCTGCTGTATTGGACTCAAGAGATCATGGGCGGTGGGTACTATACTATTTACTTTATGGCAAGGGAATGGCTTACACGGAAATAATTTCAGAACATTAGGCGATCACATTGGATCAGCATTGGAAAAATATTTTTTTTCTTTCCTTTCAGTGCCAACTCAGGTTGTGTACCGCACCATTTTACTGTTTGGTCAATCAATTCCAGGCATAATCCATTATGATTTATCTACATAAGTGGTTCTTATGCATTTCACACCAGCTTGGAGTATAATTTACACTTACCTCCACTTACATTTGACGAATGAGTATATGAAATTCCATAAGATCAAATATGCACATTGTGAATCTTCTATAAAGGACCATCTCTAAAATGTAATAAATTAAACTCCATAAT
The DNA here is from genome assembly GCA_015478945.1 of Trachelipus rathkii. Classification (NCBI taxonomy): domain Eukaryota; kingdom Metazoa; phylum Arthropoda; class Malacostraca; order Isopoda; family Trachelipodidae; genus Trachelipus; species Trachelipus rathkii. Next base: position 35,742 of record JABUQX010090563.1, on the reverse strand, counting down.
AGCATGTATTCATTAGATTCTAGTCTGCCAGTTTCTTATCTGAATAGTATTGATTTGATTTTATAGGGGCGATGAACTTTATTAGATTATTAATGAATAATGCTCAGTATTTTTCTTCTGTGAATTTCATATTAGGATTTCGGTATCGGAATAATTAGGTAAATGTTGATTTAGCTCCAATGATTTTTGCGGATTTCAAAATAATCTTCACCCATTTAGGATATCTTTTTTTACTAAGTCAGTTCTTTTATTACTAATGTTTTATTTTTGCTCTTTTTATTTTATGTCCTCAGTAATAATTATTTATTACCAGCTAATAATATTTATAGTTACTTAATTTAGATATACTATACAATATTTTATAACTACATTATTTGCGAGGCATTACTGGTGTCTTAGTACCTTTATTACAATTACATCTTACTCTAATTCTGGTTATACTTCTTCACTCTTCATTTCTACTCGCGGTCTTCCCTTACGGTCTCTTGATACATCTGCTAATTATCTTATTGAACGTGGTTCGAGCTTCTATCACCTCTCACTCATAATTCTTTCATATAATAACCGTCCTTAGCCTTAGCAACTCTCTAATCTCCGCTGCAATATTTATCTCTCTTATATCACATAATGAATAACTTGCATTTAGACGTTTCGTAATATAAATCACCGTCTTTCTGCTGTCTTCTACTTTCCTTCATTCAGTAAGGTTATTTTATTCACTTAAACTCTCACACTTATATATTATTATATATATCATATATTTATATATTCATATTAGCATATGATATATCTCACTTTACAATGTCTACGTTTCTACTATATATCTGTCTTGATCATTCTCGTCTTCTTCCGTTCACTGGTCCTTTAAAGGTTTATGTTTAACAATGCACCAAAAATATAATAATATTATACTAACGCTTGTTCTGAATTTCTACTATAATATTATATCATCCTCTCTCGTACTGTCATGAGCTCAGCATTTATGATCTTCATCCTCGGTCGCCATACAGTAATACAAGTTAATACGGCGTTCATACGACTTATCTTCCTATCGAGATTAATTAAATTGTGCTCTCAGTATTTTACACTACGTACTACCTCTTTTGTGTCAATATATTTAATTTTCTTTCAAGATGGGGTATAAATATTATAATATACTAGCTCTATAAACAGGCCTGCCATAGTTAATTATATATCTGCTTTGTACTCTTATTTATATTATTACTACTTATATTCAGTAATTTTTCCAATTACTTGCTTTAATAACAACCTACTCTGTATCTTTTGTCTCTTTCCAAGTGCCTATTATATTCCTAAGATATATTTATTATTCTCTATTTATTATCATCTTATTATATATTTATATATACACATTTTTATTTTAATCTCATCTATTATTATATTAGAGGCAACAAGATCCACTATTATTATCAGACTACCCTCTTTATGAGCACTTACCTTCCTGCCTTATATATCATACCTTTATATTATATTCTGGTTTTTCCGTATATCCTAGCACATTTCATATTTTCTCAATATTATTCTCTCTGTTTTTTCATTTAAATTTCTTACTCATCTATATCTCTCCAATACCTTTCTTATTTACTTAAGGCGAAGACATCTATATTAAGCGCACATTTGTTCTTCAACCTCCTAGTCTACTCACATACTGATACTCCACTCCAACACGTATATATATAATATATTTATTCTACTAATATTATTATATATATTATATTATTTATAGTCATTAATATTCATTTATATTAAATATTCTTTAATGATTCTCCTATTCTATATATTATTAATATATATGACTGATATGCTTTCCACTTATACTCTTACTATATATAAACTCTTCTTTTAACCTTATATAATTATGACTGTGCCATTAATAAGTATATAGTACTATATATAACAGTATCGTTATAGTCGATCTAGCACTACTATATAACCATTCTAATAATATATTATTTAAGTATATAATATATATCTATCAATTATTTATGTTATATACCTGCCTTACCTATTACCTCATCTATTTTACCATTTTCAAGATCATTCCTAGTTTTATATATCTTGTTATCTATATCTCTCATATATTATTTAATTTATAACTATATTTATATATTATCTTAATAATATATATATATTTTATATATACTACGTATTGTACTTTAATATATCTTAACTTCTCTACTTTATATATATATATATATATATATTACGACCTATATATTATCAGTCTGTTTAGACCTCCAGACTTCATAATTCCCATTTATTATAACTTCAGATATCTCAAACATAATCGACAATTCGTTGAATCTGGCCTATTAGAAAATCTAATTAATGCCCTTTTATTCTTTCAAGTCTATATTTTATATTATTATTATTATATATAATTTTATTATTATAATGTGCGAATAAATCATAATATGCCCTCAGTTATTGGTAATATTTTTATCCCTATAACATGTCTTTTTCCCTCCCTGTATATCTATTTATACTATGAATAGCGATTATTTAACTTAATTAATATTCTCTTGTAGTTAACTTCTTATAACCTACCTAATACGATATATAATATCCATGTATCCTATCATTAATACTATGCTCTTATATACTTTATATATGTTATTCTTATAGTTTAAAACTTTCATATCCGAATCTTGTTTCATAATATAAGTATATTTAATTATATTTGATCTTTAAATTTTTTTATCTAATTCTTATAATAGTCTGGAGATTGTGATATTATAAACATACAACCTTTATGTACAATTTTTCTTGCAATACAAAATTAAAAAGTTAGGTCCTTATTTTATTATTAATTCTCTTTATTATAATAGTTATATTATTATTATTGTTGTTAACAAATTACACCTTTATATAAATATAAATGGATAAATCTATTATTGACCTTATGTATCCTTCTAACCTGTCTAACAGTTGGACGTGAGATATTACTATACATTATACTTATTCTTCTATCCTATAATCTACTATATTTATTATATACAATCAACTACTGTATATACAGTTAAATACTCGAGCATTCATACTAGTGCTTTCACAGTACTCACTATATCATTATTTCCTTTGTGGTGAGATGATCTTTGGAACTCAAGAGTGCTATTATGCTATATTCGTTTTAGACTCTAATTATATAGGAAATAGTTTTCTTTCTTCATATTCTACGTAACTCTTATTCTGGACATTATTCATTCCTTAAGCCTCCCTCAGTTATATTTCCTCCGTCTGTATTATACTATATTATTTATATATATATATTAATTAATTTTAAATATAATAATATAATATTACTATCTATCTAATTTATCTCGCTATTACTCAATCTTATTTCTCTCTCTCCTCCCTCTTACTCTCTCCTTACTCTCTAGCCCTTATTATTAATATACTCTAACTTTTATTCGAACTGTACTTTTATATCCATCAATTCAAATAATATCAAATAACTAGTTCTATTGCAATAGATACATTATATATTCTATCTATATACATCTCTACTTTTAATTGTTTTAGCGTCATTTCCTACTGTTATATTTATCGTTCCTTTTACGCAAATTGTTTTTATTCTTATAACTTCATATTATACTATTTATGGTATATCTTTGTAAATTACATTCTTATCTAATATTACTTATATATAATATTAATTATATCCACTTTATAATAATACATCGATTCTTCATGAGTTGGATTGTCACAATCTAAATAAATTTTTTATATTTACTTATTGCTTTCCTAATTCATATCATTACCATTACCGTTCCTTTTGTATCTAGCTATTCATTAGCAAGCTATAACTACTCTACTCACTTTTTAGTCACCTCCTTCGTTATCTATTACTCTCTCCGCTTCTAATTTCTGTGCTTTTCCACGTAATCGTGTATTATAAGATATTATTATATTTAATTCAATTATTATAATTTATTAATATATATATTCTTATTATTAATATATATATTATTATATAATATAGTATTAAATTAATAATTTAATATTATAAATACTATATTAAATATTTTACATTATTAATATATATATTAAGTATATGATGTTGAAATATTATAAAATATTACAAATATTATATATATATCTTTATCAAAAGGGTCTTATTCAATAATAAGAATAATCTAATTATATGATTATAAGGTATATATTATATTATAAAGTATATATATTATCATATATATCTTATAATAATTTAGACCAACTATAAATATTTTAATTTAATTATATAAAAAACAATTTTTTATAGAAGCTGTTATAAACGGTAGTATTTAAATTATTAATGAATACATACTAAATAGAATATATACCTCTATATATTATTACATCAGAAATTATTCGGGGAAATAATTCAAAATTTACAAGATGTCATTATTCGTCCTATATAAACATATCTATATAACCCTATAATTAGATTAAATGATGGACAAATATAATTAACAATTTATCTTTATATGCTATTATTTAATTAACAAATGATAGTTAATGAAAATAATCATTATCTCCTGCATTTAATCCATCTCCTCATGTTTTTATATTATCAAACAATGAGGGAATTACTTAGTACGGATAATTATATAGGCGATTTAGTATATAATAGCCTGGTGTACGATTGGTCGCCGTAGTTATATGTGAGGAATGAGTATAAAGATATTAGTACCGGTAGATTAATATGGTTTATCTAAGGATGTCAAAATTTAGGTTTATATGATAGGATGTTCTATTTGTTTCCCTCCGGTATAGATAAATGGTCAAGGATGGCGTAGATATATAGATCTTTATCTATTATTCATTAGGAATTTACACTAAGTACATATCTAGCAGAATATATTATATAGTATATTCATATATATTTCTAATTCGATATTTAGCTCTATTATATAGGTAGTATATAATATTTTATAATAATTATTATATATGATATTTTTTTTATATTATATATAATATTATTATATTAATAAATATAACTATAGGTAATATATATATTATATAATATATAATTATGTATATATTAATATTAATAGTGAAATTATTTAATATATCATATTATATAAATATATATATTATTATATATTATTAATATATTATAGGTAATATTTAATATTTAATAATAATATATTATATTAATAATTATATATTAATTTTATTATAGTATATATATAAATTCTTAATAATACTATATATATTATTTATAATATATATAAATTATATTCAATAGTATTATATAGTATATATATAGTAGTATTATATATATATCTATATTAATATTTACATATATTATTAACGTATATTAATAACTTAGTTATGACGTCTATATCCATTTATAAAGAGAAATATCTTATTATCATATGAAATATATTTATTATTTATATTATATATTAATTTATTATTAATATAATATATGTCTATAATATATATATTATACTTATATATATATTAATAATTTATTAAATATAATAGCATATATATAATTATTTTTTATATAATATATATTTTGAGTTTTAGTAATTATTAATTATATATATAATTATAATTAATAATAAAATAATAGTATTATATATATATATTTAATATAAACTATATTATATTATATTTAATATTAATAATATTATTTAATATAATATAATATTTTTTAATATTATGATATTGTCAATTGATATATAAGTGTTCTATATATATATATCGTTTCCCTCCTTTGTACCGAAGTTCTTCTTAGTAGACGGGCCACCCCATCTCCCTAGGAAGTACGCAATGGGTTATTGAGACTTATGATATAATATGGCTCCGATTATCACCCATTAGGTCTTACTACAATGCGAATCTGGAACTGGGGTTCTGTTGCGTTGTGCTTGGGGATTAGCTCATTTTCTCGGAGATGCTAAAGCATCCATTATTAGAGATATATTTAATTAATCAATCTAATTTAGTATATTAATATTATATAGTATATTAATAAATTATTAATTATATATATTATTTTAATATTATTAATATATTATATTATCATTTATAGTAGTTATATATATATAAGTTATATATTAAATCTATATTAATATATATATTATTATTATATTTTATGTATACTTTAATCAGATTGGATTAGGGGGTACGTTTTAGCGTTACGCTTCAGATCACCTAGAGTTTGAACGTCCCTTAATTCATGCGCCTTATGCCTACTCTATATGGTAGCGACTAGTCAATTTGTAGGTCCAATTAATAGGTTGACTAATAGGCTTTAGTCTAATAAAATTTATTTTAAATAAAGCCGGACTATATTGACAATAGTAAACTGCACACTTAATGCTCCCAATCTTTTACTACTGCTTAAGCTACTATTTAGCCGCGCCTTAATTGTTATATACGAGGAACTCACAAGAAGTTTTTTCTACAAACTTTTTTAATACACTGTAGCAACTTATAGAAGCGTAGATAGATCAAACTTGTAATGCTTACTATATCTCAAAACCAGTTGATATAATTAACTTGTATATCATATTTATTAATTATCTAAATTATTTATATATATATCTTATATATATATATATACTATATTATATACTATATATATCTATAGTATTTATTAATCATAATATTTTATGTTAATTTATTAATTTATTAATATAATATTATTTCTATATTAAAATATAATTAAATTTTTCTATTATATTTATTTATATTTAATTATAATATAATTATATCATAATATAACTATATCTTATATATATTTTATTATTTATATATTATTATAATTATTACATATAATATTATACTATATATATATATATACGATAGTTCAGTAAGTTTTTAAATTACAAATAATTGAGCAACTATTGTGCTTCTACTACTAAATATTGTTTATTCTATTTTCATATAAATAAACTTTTTTTCCTTTACTACAAAATAAATGAAGGCCGCTCGTTGACTGAACCTCCTGGGGGATTAAAAATCATGTTTTACTCAACAAGTTATGACAGTGTAACGAGGAGGAAGAGTTAGACGTGTGAATCTATAATTATTAGATTAATTTACATGGAATGTTTAAGTTTATACAAAAATTAATAATATGTGTTTTTCTTTCCTTTAATAAAAGCATGCTTTTTATTTTATATATATATTCATTTTCACTATCAAAGATTTATACTTTTGCAAAATGAATTTAGTCTGTCGTTAAATCCAGCCACTGGCCGGCGGAAAAGTCACGGCGCCATTAACATAAGGTGTTCAATCCAGTGCATTGCATAGGCTTGCAATTTGATGCGAATTATAATTGGCGGCTGAATAATTGTGACAAAAATCATAATAATTTATCGGCCTAAATTAAGTAAAGTGCGCCTTGAGTTATGAAACTTAGGTCCTTTATCTTCAGTACTGAGACTATATAATAGGCCGTACATCTTCAAATAAAAATTAATATTTCTTAATATGGAATTAAATCTGTATATTATAATCTATTATAAATTCTGATATAATTATAAATTATATCTAATTTTTTATATAACTTAATATATAATAATATTATAGTAGATTAAAATTCTTTCATTTCGAAATATTATCTTTTTCTATATATTATATTATTTAATTACCTATATTATTATATTATATTATTCTACTGTTTTCCCCTTAACCAAAATTTTTTTTATCCATTCACATTTTCCAACTCATTAATAAATTATAAATGGTCTAAGTTAGATCCATTAGAAGCAACTCTAATAGCCCCATTTTTAGTAGGGGGAATGTCCTAAAAACATGGATAAATAATTATCGTTAAATATTTCAATACAAGAGTTAAATTCAATCTACCATATTTTAGATATCTGGTAACTAATTTAAGATTGGGGTAAAATATAAATAAAAAACCAAACAAAAAAATTAGTGGTTAACAAATATATTAATATATATAGGTATTTAATGATTAGAGGTATAAGTTTAGTAGGGTTTTATTGGTTGTAATCCGCTATAAAAGATTATCCAGTAATCCTTCTACATTTATTCATTTTAAGTTGCTTTACATTTTTTAATGTTTACTTCTTTCGAATATAAAGCAAATTCATTCGTCGGCAAAGGGTATAATAAATGTAATGTGATCAAATGTGTTCGATAACTAACAATAATTGTGAGCAGAGGTGGTTCCATATTTGGGCTCGGGGGACTACGGGTGTAGACTAATTTTCCATAAAAGTTTGGTCGGGGGAGAACATACCTGGCTCTTGGTATTTAGACGTTTGTGTCGGAAGGTTCCTTTCCTTAAAGTACGATTAATTACATGGTATGGACCCTCACTCGCCTGTTTTAACTATTTCTTTCGACATTTTGTCTCCGATGACCCATTCCTAACAAATGTGTAGCGGATATAAAACTTTTCATTTACGTGTATATGTGTTTTGTATAGGCTTCTCTTATTTTATTTGCGTATACTTTGAAATCTATATTCTTTGCATTTCGTACTGGATCATTTTATACTTCAAGTGAGATGCATCGTTTGGTCTATTATAGTTAAATATTTATTTCTAGTTCGTAATTTAATTTATTTAAATTTTAATCAGTTTTTATATTTTATATTATGCTAGTGTTTTTTACAAGCCTATGACTTTCACTTTTAAGGATATACATTAGTTCAATCTCATTTTTTTCATTATCTTGAAAAAATTGTACTTGAACAATTCTAATGTCCCCCCGAGAGCTCAGCTGAAATATTAACTAATGTTGTGATTTTAATTACATGAGACCAGTCAACTCTGATTACGAACATAACATAAATGAAATTCTGAATTTTACCATACTAAAAATCCGACCAAAACTAACCGTAAATATAAACTATTATGTTATTTACCAGCTATCAGTATGAGATTTGATATAGTTCGTTATTCTTCTAATATTTTTCTTTAATTGTTGTTATACACTCTCTCCTCAAACATATCTAACATATCATTATTATTTAGTTAATTTAAAGCCAGTTTTCTGACTAAGCAATTAATGTAGCCCTAAACATAGCAACTTTACTCATATTTGGATCTTTGCAATAGGATTTGATATATTTTACCTTTCTCTTTATGTTTCCCTCTTGTTCTTATTTCGAGGCACAACAGCTATCTTCTTATCTCTCATCAATATTTTCTATCCATACAAATAATTATCTTATATCTGGCATTTTGATTTTATGTGCCCAGAATATTAATCTTTAATTCTACGGTCTAGTATATTATTATCTATCATCATATATTCTATTTCCGCAAAACGGATTCCTTCACTACTTATTTATTTCTATATAATAAAGTATTTTTTTCTTAAAGTCATAAATAAACATTGTGGTTATTTTATTATTTTAATGGTTTAATTATAATGAAATAAATTTAAATGTTATATATAGTGTTTTTGCAGTTTTCCTTTAGTGTCTTCTAATTTATTTATCAGGATGCCTCCCGTTTGCGCTGTAAAAGCAAGTTCATACTACGACTGTGCCTGCTCGTCATGAACGAAGTGAAACTGTGACCTGCAACATATAGATTGCCGTTCCCTTCCTGTCTGTTCTGATTATTTTATCTTTTATTGGCTTTAATGGTAGTCGTTTTCACATAATTATATTAACTAACTTAACGTCCGGAGACGTAGTTTAAGATATTACTGCTGAAAAGTAACACATGTTCTACTCGAAGGGTTTCTTTTCAAAGTTAATCACTGAATCTCTCTACCTTATTCCATATTTTTTTACAACGCTCAACAGAAATCTCAGATACATAGTGGAACAGTTTTGCCTTTAGTTTTATGTTGGGGAACTATTATCGAACGTTCGCTCGGATAAGTATTTCTTAAATATACTTACGTATCGCAAAATACATTTCAGCCTATTATGCAATATTATATTTCATAAAGTACGTTACTATTTTAATTACCCTTTGCTTAGGTCACCACTACTCCTGATATTACTCTGTATCTCCTTATCTTTTCTCTCTTTACTTATTATCATTTGTAAATAACATCTTTTACATATTTTCTAATTTTCTCTATCACTAAAACTCTCCCACTTATAACTCTCATCACCTCATTCTACGCTTATATTCTGTTTCTCCTTACTCATTATACTTATATACTATTATCTATTTGATATATCAAACACACACATATATTTCTCTTATTTCATTTATTTTCTATCTTAGTTAATATAAAACAATAAATTATTATTACTATATTATACAATAAACATCTTTAAATTTTATACAAAATATCAAAAAAGAAAGAAAAAAGTATTATTAACAGTTATATTTATAAGTATATAATTAATATACCTATGTGTATATTATAATTTTAACTTATATAAAAAAAACACCTAATTGACAACATGAGCTCAACCATTCCAGGAATATACAAAATTAAATTAATTGGATGCAGTAACGGATATATAAATATGAGTATCTATATAAAAGTTCTTGACCCAATATAAACTTAAATGTGACGGAGAGGTTGCTTTCCCCAATTATAATTTTTTCATATTACTCTCTGTGTTTATTTAGGTGAACCAGGAACAGAATTCATAAGAATATATTAGATAGATATTATATTGCTTTCTTTGGATAATTAAATTATGCGTTTTATAACAAACAATTCAAAAGGACAATCAAAAAAGAAGGTTTTAAGAGCTTACACACTAAAAGATGTTATATATTTCTAAAAAAGCCATTGTCTTGCCATTGAATATAGATAAAATAAAGATACGAAGCCTACCAAAATTCTGACACTTCTACATCCAAAACTTCTTGGAAGAATAATGTTCTTGCATCTAATTTTTTGGTTACCAAAAGATTACATACACCTTTAATTAGGCAGTCTGTGACTATGTCTTTGTAGACATGTTAATTCCGACTACAAATATGTGGGCCAAAATAATAACCAAGAGATCAGGTACTTATTAATTTACTCGCTGTGTAGATTATTAGCTTATTGATAGAGATGTTAGCATATACGTTAATGTTATATATATATTTTGTTATAGATTAATGAATTTAAAATAAAAAAGAAAAAAGAAAACCTAATTCATCTAGTCATCTTCAAAAATAACAGCAATCCCACTAAACAAAACTCCAAAATTCCCCTTTAAAATTGCTTGAATCAACTGAAATTAAGCCACATACACAGAACAACACGTAACATATGAAACACCATCCATTATACTTAATTTTTCATTGATACATCTATATATTTTCTTCTATCACCCACTTTTCCGCCACTACCGACCCTTAGCGACACCAACTGCGTCAGCAGCTTGGTAATTTAGAAACTTTGTTCTCTTCTCTTTGTTTACTTTGAGTTTGTTTTTAGGCAAAATTTTGGGATGGGAAAACTGAAGTTTATTGTTCATTAAATATGGAATAAGATACTTCTTTCATATAAATTTGTTCCCCGTTCTTTTGTAATTTAATTACGCTCTAAAATTTCTATTATCGTATTATTATTATAATAGTCTAATTATTTAACAAAATATTATATTATAATGATATCTATTTTATTTACGTAGTCGTAATAAAGAGTATTCTTTTATTGAAAAACCTTACTACAACAACCATAATTTATATTACCTTTACAGTAATCTTATCTTCGCGACAGTTTAGATTCTAAGATAGATCTATCTTTGCTTAATATCCAAAATATATATATTCTATCACATCTTTATATACACCATGTCAGCCTCGGAATGTGCTCAGCACATTACAGAATTCATTCTATCTTGCATTCCATATCTCACTATTTTTTGCAATTAGATTAATTATTTCTATACTCCTCATTCTCTCTATAATTTCCGTTCAGCAACTGACTTTATTTCTGTTTGAATACTAATCTTACATTCAACACTTACTCTTATCTTTTATATCCCAATCCTTTCTATACCTATCTTATGATATGTATCTCTCTCTTTATTCTATCTGTTCATCTATATAATTATTATTATTATTATTATTAATGTTATTATATATTTACTCTCCCTTTTGCAATTAACACTGTTGTAGTTCTTATTTTACTCATATATTTTTATCCTTAAAAATTATTAATGCAGGTAAAGTTTTTAAATTCGTATTTGGTAATCAAATAAATACTTAACTTTTCGTATATATATATCAAAATAGGTGTTTATTATTATAATTATACTATAATATTATTATATATATAACTCAATTTTTATATATTTAAAATATAATAATTATTCTTATTATATATATATATTATAAATTATATATATTAATTTTACTGTATAAAATTATGTAAACTATATTATTGTATTTAAATAGTGTATACTGCATTTATATATTCATATGAATAATATTTTGAATTATTTTAGTCTTATTATTATTAAATTATATATTTTTATATATATTATATATATAAAATATATTTATATTTTATTATATATTTTAATATTTATATCTATATTAATATATATATATTTTATATAAATCTATATATAATATATATATATATATTTTATATATATATTATATATATTTTATATTATATATTATATATTATATATATATAATATATATTAATTATATAATATATAATTATATTTTATATTAATATTAATATATAGTATAGTTTAATTATGTATATTAATATATATTGATATATATAATTATATATTATATATAAATATATATAATTAATTAAAATTAGTTATTATATATTATCTATATATAAATATATATTAGTTATTATGAATTTATGGATTTTTTATAAATTTATTTAATTATTATTTGTGTGTCTTATTTTTATTAATTTCCATCTGACGTTTCTTTGACACTATTCTTTTATCTCGCTTTAGGATTTACCTAAATTATATAATAGGGAGTAGGTAACTAATTATTCTCATGGAAGTGGGAGGGTCAATTGAAAAGTATTAAAGCACGATTGAGAAGAGCACTAAGTGCTGAGAGTGGATAAAAATATAAGTAGAAAGTCATCAGAGAAGAACGAGAGGCAAGTTCATACTCCTGGGTAAGTGTGGAACTAGTGGATGCACGCGGTTACTTAGGAGTTAGGTTAGATAATGTGGTTAATTATATAAGAGTGTAAAGGGGATCCAGGTGGAACTTATCGGGGATTCTTGAACTGACAACCAAATACGAGATTTCCTTACAAATTGATCGGGAATTCTCAAAGCTTATTCTGGGATTTCTTATCTATTAAGCGACTTTGGAAAATCCATTAAGGCCTTTTAAATTAAATGTGAGGAAGCGGAACCACCGAAAAACTTGTTCCTCATATCATACTGTACGGACATGCGTGTAGGAAGGGCGGGTATCTTCTGCGGGAAATGCGCGGGAATCTCGAGAAACCTTGGTCGAGTTCCCGCATTCTCATTTCGCCATCTGGCCACAACTGAGGGTTTAGCCGATGATCATACCCGGCAGAGTTTTGTGATATAACCTGACCCTTACAGGCGGCATACAGTTGACTTAATCGAAAAAGGCAAGTGGGTTCGTGCACCCCTAATTGCTGGGACACTTCTTGCGAGGCTACTTCCGTGAGGTCACGGTAAATCGACGCGAGATCCTCCCTTTTCTTTGATTTTAGTAATTACACTACTCATCCCCGTAGTTTGTTTTAAGTGTTAGTGTTGTCCGCCTTTGGCGCTCTTTATCGATGGCTTAGATTGAAAAGTAGTCTTCTTGAATAACTTATAATTTGAGAAATTGCGTGTTGGTTACTCTTTTCTGTTGTCACACTGCTCAGTTTATTAAGGGAAAATATCCTGTTACAAAGAAGGAAAAGCCCTCGTTCAATCATACGTGCACGAATATGAGTAATTATTATATTGGCGACTTCTTTTTAGTACATTTCCCGTGCACGCGTAGAACATTGAAAGAGTTGCCTTGCAGGGACGCCAGGTATCACGCCGGGTGAATTCATGAGTCAGTCGACAGCTCACCCCGGCGCGTGAGACAGTTTAGACCAGGGGAAAGTACAGTTAGAGGTGATGCTGTCTATGGTGCCGTGAATCCGGCGCGGTCGAGCGAATGTCGGGCTGAGGACGGACACGCGTCTCATGGATATACGGTGATAGGACGGAAGGGGAAACTCTCACGTAGGGCTTCAACTTTATACGCTGGTTCCTTAAGACAGGTCGGCGGACGGAGGTATGGAGGGCTAGTGAAACCCGGTCCGTTTTAAGAGGGACATACGGGGAAGTGGAGAAGGAATAAGAGACAAATCCACCCGAAGTGCCTCTCACTCAACGTAGGGCAAAGTGGGAGAAACGGGGAGAGGTGCGGATTGCAGTTTACTCTGTTAGGTTGTGTCAAAACAGAGCATCAGTCAGCGGGCCAACGAACATATCCTACTATTGATCGAATCATGATTAGCTGTAGCGGGTGGCGCGTGGAGTAAACGTTGGAATCGCTGTCACAGCGAATTACGGGAGACTTAGATACCCCTGTAACCAATCGCGACTGGCACATTGGCTATTCCGCGGAGGAAAAGTCATAAGTTGCTTTGTCGTCGAATCGAAACGCAATTATGCTAACTATTAATTTCTGGGAATCCCACAACCAGCGGGATTATCGTTTTGTTCGTTGTTCGGTCTTGGGTCGCGAGTTGGTGTGTACTGCGGGGTTGGAGCGGCAGGTCTTTTGTTCACTCTGTATGGAGGAGCAAATACCTCTTATCTGGAGGGACGCCGGTTGTTGCTCTGGAATGCTTCTTTGGCATTCGAGTGTCGTAAAAGGCAAGGGATGGACGGGATATTGGGCTAAGTTGGATAAGGAGGGGTTCGAGGTGAGTCTCTGGTAGGATGGGTGAGGATTTGTCAAGGTTGTCATCGGATAGGCGCGGGGACTTGAATCAGAAAGGGTGGACCTCTTGCGGGAGCGGAACAGGTTAAAGCCGCCTACAACTCACTTGTGCAGCGGAGGGAAGCAAATATCCAGGTGGCGGAAGTGAACGATTATCTGGACTGGATTAACCAAAGGGATGTCAGTGTTCAGACTTTAACCAGGGAGGAAGTTAGGGAGACGGTTGAACGAACGGACGGGAGCACTCAAGTGACGGATTCGGATGGCGATCCGGACGAGATCGAACTGAGCGACATGGCTACGCAGGTGGAGAAGCCATGGAAGGAATTGGAGTTGACTGCTCCGCTTCACGAAAATTATAACAAAAGAAAGTGGCACTTCGCAGACATGGGGGATGAGAGTTTGAAGATGGCGCGAGTGTTGGTTGAAAACGCGGAGGAGAGATTGTCCACATATGAGTGTTACTGGCAGGATGGCCGAGTCGTTCTGAAAGGTGTGAACAGTGGTGAATTGAGCTTTGAAGCGGAATGTTGTGGGGGAAAATGGCCCAAGTCACTTGTGGAGACCTTGGTGAGTACGAATATCGGGAGATAGAATTGGGGCTCGTTTACTTGGGAGATCGGTATGAAGTCAGCTGGGATACGTGTTATAAGCAAAAAGGAGCAAGGGAACTTTAATATGCAGATGGCTTTAAGGTGATTGGATTAAGAATGCGAGAGATTGTTAATTGTGTTGAAAGGAAGAGTCGCCGACGGGCTTTGACATTGTAGTCTGAATCTTGTATGTTGTGAGAGGTGAATAGAGTTATAATAATATGGGTATTCGTCTTGTGTAAGTTAGAGTTCATATTGTGTGAAAAGTCGAGGTCAAACAGGGGTTCGTTTTTACTTCATGATGACGGGTATTTATCGACTCGCGAACATGGCGCACTGAGGGCAATGTGTGGATGGTGGTTAGGAAGCTTAGTCTGTTGATTGTGAGGCTCTATTCGGATCAATATGGGATTACGTTTGACACGGAACGGCGTGAAACTGATCCGTAGCGTTGCAAGCGAGAAGTGAGGGATATAGAACGTTCTTTGGCATGATGGGATATTACCAATATTAAGGGTGACTTTGGAAGCCCAATCAGAACCGGAGTTTCACTAAGAAGTGAGAAGAATTTCGCCGACTCGAGGTCGTGGCACTAATTTGAGAGATGTCTGTATGTTTGTTCCAGAAGAGGAAAGGAAAGAGAGAGTGTAGGAGGAGGTGTGACTGAGCCAAGAATATTTCCGATTCTGGTGTGCCGCTGGGGTGATTTCGGGTCCAGATAACGGTTGAATCCAGAGGATTGGGGGTACGTTGGGCAAGAATTGTTATAGGTGTTGTTCAGATCGATTGACAGAAATTAATTCAGATAGGTGGATGATTTCTCTCATATGTGGACTGCGAATGAAGTAGTTTAAAGATAATTAATTTTATAAAAGAAACTGATTTAAAATCGTGTGATGCTCGGGATGTTTAGAATTGCGTGATGGATTGATTGTGGAATTGAACATCGGGAGACGCACTGTAATTGATATGAAGTTTCTAATAAGAAGTGAGTATAGAGTAGTGTCGTCTTTAAGTTGAGTGAGAACAATCCTTGGGCTTGGCGGTGTGGTACAAGTAACTTGGAATTCAGAGGAGTGTACGAAGCGTGATGAGGAAGAAAATTAGCGGAATTTTCCCCGCATCGGGAACTGGGTTAAAAGTTACGTAGTGCGAAAGATGACGTTTGTGTTGTTTCACACAGTTTTCGTGTTCCGAATGAGGTATTAAATTGTCCTAGCGAGGAGGTTCAGAGCGGTTACGTTTCGCGGGCAGTAAATGATGTCAGTGGGTGGGTTGGCTATAAAATTGAATTTTAAATTCCGATATTTTTTGATTCAATGACATATGTCGTAATCATTATCATGGTCTAATCTACTGTATGTTTTAGATTGACTTGGTCATGATTTTTGAAAAATAGGAGATAGCATGGGTTGATGCGATTTAATTGAATGAGAGTGAAGTTCGGTGTATATATTGGGGCAGAGAAGGATCGCTGGATTAAAGATGCTGCTGGGATCATCTTTGGTGCTTCAGCAAGAACGCCAGATTGGTCCTGGTACTCTTCGGTTACCAGAGAAGGATTGTTTCATTGACACAGAGCTTTTCTAGATACTTGGAGAATGGGGAAGCGGTAGAGTACAGTGGGGAGCAGGTCGTAAGAATAGTATTTGTGTGAAAGAAAAGATTGAGTGTTCTTATTGTTCTGATTTTTAAGTTACCTCGGCCCTGCCCGCACGCGCGAGCCGTCCCGGCGGAGCGGGACTCGGGATTTTACCTTCACTCATTTGTATTTTTATTCGTAGTTGCGTTCAATAGGAAATGCGTTGTATTATGCATTAAGTGTGTGAGACTTAATGCCTCGTAACGGTTCGTAGTTAATTAAATCTCTGTGCTTTTGATATGTACGAGTGTGTATACGTAATTTTCTGTTTATGAGCTGCCTCATTTGCCAGATAGTACGCGGAAGTTCTTATCGCGTTATCTGGTTTTTTGCATGTTGGCTGTTATGCGTAGGAGTCGGGATGAGTCTGTAGTTATTTGGTGTATTGCGTACGGTTGTTCGATTCTGAATGATGGAGAATTTTTGCTTGCGCGTGTGGTTTCAGGTGGGCGATTATGTCGCTGAGATCATGTTCCTGCTCTTTGCAGTGCGTTTAGGAGATTCAGTGATTGTAGAGTCAGTATGATATATCGGATAAGTGTCTTTTCGTGGTATGGTATATAGTTTGGATTTGGCTGACACAGCATGTAACATGATTTGAGTTCGTTTATTGGGACCTGTATGTGCTTTTGCGTGAATCATCTAGTCTATCTGGGCTTTGTTGCATTATAGTTTGTTTCGTGATGAAGCTGCCTTTTATTTTAGATGTTGTTTATTTTTTATTCATGTTTTGCTCTGGTGTTAATGTTGTTATGCTCTTGGACTACTTCTGCCGATACGTGTGTTGTATAGTACTTGATATCGATATTATTATGGTTTTGTTCACTTTTCTCGCGTGAATATGTTGTGAGCTAGTATCGTCCTGAGGAATTTAAAGCTACAATTAGTATATGGTAATAGTTTTTCTTTGCTTATGTATTAAACTTTTGTTTGTGAATTTGTTTATATTTTAGAAGTTTTTTTTTTTTGTTATCATGGTGGTAGTGCTTGTAGAGTATGGCTATTGATGTTTTTGTTTTGATTGGTTTATGTCCCTTCTGTTGACGTTGTTGGTGTACTGATGTGCGGTGTTAGCTCATTGCCAACGTGTTGTATTCGTGAGCTGACTTCATAAAGTTATTATAACATGGTATTACTTACCTGATTTATTTTTATTATTTCTATTGATTATTTACTTTTTAATGTACGTTTTTATTTTGAGGTTAGGCCAAGTTATGCTAAGGATCTGATGTTAACCTGGGTATATATTTATAAGTGCATGTGTTCATTTTCATAAGGGACTATCTCCGCCATTGTGATGACGAAGTAGCAGTCAGGCGTTAGGTAAGAGCGATGAGCCAGAACTTGTTAATATTTTGATAATAACCACTCACTCAAACTAGACAGTAGGGGTACGTGTATATGAATTTCACCGAGGTAGATATGTAGGGCGGTTACGTGAAGCTTGCTTAAGGCTTTTACGCCCGCGGAATTTTATACTAAACTGCAATTATATTAGTTTAGTATTTAAGTTAGCAGTGAAGCTTTTTATGGGTTGTTGCATTACTTTGGTGTTCAGTTCTGTATCGCCGTGGCCATACTTCTGATTGAGGAGCTGAGATAAATACATACTTTATAATCTATAAACGATTTGTGTGAGTAGTATTTATATGGTAAGAGACATGTAAGTTTTACGAATCGGTCAGTGTGTCACAGATTTTCTATGACTTTGAGAGGCCTATGGGTAGTTGTTTTGTATTAATATGAACGAACTCATAAGGAAGTATCTGATTAGAATGAGTAATAGGTTATTTTCTAGATAAAATATATATATTATATGTTGTATCTTTTAGTGGTATTGTGGAAAGCAATTAAGAGTGGTGATCAAAAAGTGAGAGTACCTGAATACATGAACTCTAGGACTGGTACGCGTCATTTTGCTCTAGTGAGAAGATTAAAATAATATTATAGATACTTAAATACAGATAAAATATTTTTTGAAATTATTATTAAATTATTTTCATCTTAAAATTAAGATTGTTTATTTTACTGGTTGTATATATTATTTATATTATATTAGGTTATTTTAACTATTACATACCAATTATTTTTGTTTACTGTAGCGTGAGTGTTGTACGGTTCCCTAAAAGAATAATGAATGGATATCGAGGAGGGTCATTGATAGAAAATGATATTTATGCTTATAAGTGTTAAGGTAGTGTTGGTTATTAAGTTATAAAGATAGTTTAGTGATACTATCTTGGGGGAAGTTATTAGGGTGCATTATTTGAGTTTTATATTATTTATAATTGCTTATATTTTTCATTTTTTTAATTAATTTTAATTTCCATCTATTTATATATATAGTTTTTAGGTTTATATATCACTAATAAGTTTATCATCTATTGGTAATATTTTATGGTAGCACATAGCTTATGTAAAAATTCTTTAATTCAATTAAAGGTATTACAAAACCTAAAATAATTAATGCCGAAGTACTTAAACAATCAGTGCTTACTGAAGGAAATATGACTTATATAGGGAATAGGGGATTAGGGGACTTGTAATGAGTCGTAGAAATGTATATGTGAAGAGGCCAAAGGTATACTCATTACTCTGGGTTAGTGTAAACTAGTGATATATATTGTAGCGCTGTACTTAGAGTTTAGTTTTAGAATTAATTGTGGATTTAATTTAGTGGTATTTGTTTGTGCTAAGGTGGATCTTATGGTGGGGAAGTTTCTTGAACTGACAACAAATCGAGCGCAATTCCTATCCAATTTTAGGGACATTTCCCAAAGGATCTTTTTCTGGTTCCTTCCTTACTACAATTTAAGCGATTTTCCTTTGGAACAACATTAAGCTTCTACGCTAAGATTTATTGTAGGAGATGAGGAGCTGCTGCGCAGACATCAACGCGGACACAAAGTGATCCCATCATATTGAAGGGACAGGATTTGATGCTAGAAACAGGCTAACTTTCCTGCGGAAATTGCACGCGTGAAGACGTGCGGAAAGTCGAATTGACCATTCTTTTCATTACCACCAATTGAGACTTGTTGCATTTCCGCAAGTAGGGGTAAGAGAAAGTACGCAGAGTTCTTGGTCGATCTTCTTAATAGTGTCATAAACGGCGATATCGCAGAATGAGTTGCTTCGCACTGGGGATTAGCGGCTGTACGCACTTTTGGTGGCTGCTCAGCGAAGGAGTAACTTCATTAGGCATCGCCATCTAACTTGTGATTAGCAAAATGCTTTTGGTTTTGAAGCTTAATATATGCCTGCTTGCTCAGCTCGGGCAGTGGTTGGGTCGCTTCTAAGGATGAGTGTAAAGTAGAGTATTGTAGGTGGTTAATGAAATTCGAGGATTGGTGCTGTTTCTTCACGGTGTGTTTGACTTCTGTTGTGTCCCTAGAGATAGTTATTGTAACAATATTGGTGTTAAGCGGCGCGACATAGGGCAGACTTGGCCATACAGACGCATAGCATGAGGACACTAAGCGCTTAAAATTTATCCTATTTATCTATAATATAAGTGACTTTCCACACAAACGCCGTGCTTATGGGTCAGTATTCCTGGCGGGGACAGTCAGCCGCTTTCGGTACGAGTTTGACCTTGAAGCACGCTGTCATTTGGGTCAAACGCATAGGTCAAATTCGGGCCCCTAGTTGTAGATCTAACTGAGGGTCATGTGGGTCCCACGGTCACGGACGTTTTGAAGCACCCGGAACATTCCGAGATGGTGCCCTTCTCAGCAGGAAAGGGCGCGCTCTCGGAAGGCGTGACGATAGGTGTCTTCGACGCACGGGTGCCCATCTGTTAGCCATTTGTGTACTCATCGAAGTGGACAACGGAGGGAGTCAATTCTCAGGAAACTTTTTTATACTCACGTAGGGTTCACTCCTAAGTACCATTTGGGAACGGAAAGGACACGTGTTGAAAATCCTCCGTTCGAGAGTGAAGTACTTGTGTCTCTAAGGGAAATAATCCACTCCTGGAGGGTCGGTGTCTTCAGCTTCACTAGGTATCTGAGTGCGGAATACGGGAGCGCGCCGGCAAGTGTAATACATGGTTAAAGAGTTGGATCTGTTGAAAAAACCAGGAACTGAAGTGTATACGGGAAGTTTGAGATGGTACAAATCAAATATCATAAGTCAACGCGGTGAGCAGAGCGTTATCGTCTTACTCAGACATGAGCGGCGCGAGCTAGATATAGATACTCATAAATGAACTTTAGTATATGAATAGCGGTGGTAGCTGTTATTGAGCGGGGGGCGGGAGTAACCAGTTTTGGACTTTCACAACGATGCAGGACGGAGCGCGTAAGTTTAAAACGAGAGGCCAATCCAGAGCACTACACCGGGGGATGCAGTACATCTCAACGCAGTGCGAGGCTGCGAAAGGTTGCTCTATCTGTGTCGATTCCTTATCCAATATCCTATACTATATTGTGCCCCATGTTAGATTTTTTAAATTTCTCAATTTTATATAGCTATTCCTATATCTTCTGGCGATCTACCCCAAACATCATGATATATATTATTCTGTGGGTTTATGAATACATTGAAATCTACGATCTCACAGTTAGTGCTTCTGCTTATTTGAGTTATCCTGTTTATGGCCATTATTATTAATCTATCTAGGTTTTTTTTAGTAAGATTATTCTTGTCGTTTAGTCCTAAGCTTTTGCATTTTACCGTAACACATTGGATTTTATTATTCTTTTATGTGCCTGACACAGACTTATTATCAGAGTCACATACGTGTTGAGTGCTCTCCATCATAATTCATAAATTTATTAATCGTTGTATTAATTAACTTATTTGTTTACAATTGCCCACGATAATTTTCAATTTTCGCTTATAGCATAGTCATTACATTAGTACGTTAGTATCGGTTAAAGAATTAAACTATATATGAAATAATGTAATGTGGTACTCTCTAACGTTCTCACACGCACTACTAAGATTTGCCTAAATAAACTATTTAAAATCAACTATCATAACTAAAGTAAATTAGGATAAGCTGTGATGACTCATGGCTCAACCTAATACTTATTTCCGGATAGCTACCTGACACAGCGCGTTAAGTCTATGGCTGATTAACCAAATACCAAGGAGCTTGACCGTAGAATAATAAAGCGGAATATCTATGAGGATATAATTTATAGTACTATTCAGTTTATGAGGCTATAGTTATAAGTCTGAACTTTATTGTAACGTATTAATATGTTCCGGATTCTATTTTATTATGTTGTAATTTTCTTCTTTTTAAGATAATATTATTTTTCATCATTTAATCCTACCTAGATCTTATTAAAATTCTAAGAAATCCTATACAAGTATATACTATAACTATTTATATTTCATATATTATTATATATAATTGAGTATTTTATTGCAATATCTAAACTAATAATAAAACTACTACTATTTTATCTCATTAGATGGTACGATTACTGTAATTGATACTTTAACTATCTACCATAAATTATAAAATTTATATAATGAATTTATTAGTCTCTATATTATCTTATTAATAATATTATATTTGACTCATATGTTATACCTAACTTTATTTAGTAAATTATTTACATAAATAGGTGCAAATAATTGATGATATAAATCATATAATTATAAATATCATATAAATCTCTTTCATATATATGAACTTCTATGATTTCACCACTTTACTTAGCAAATCGGTTCTTTATCTAAAAATATATTTAACTACGTAATTCTTCTTAAAATTTTCCAAGTTACAATTAGAAAATTATATAAAATCCCCTTCTATATATGACAAAATCCACTACTAAATTATATTTAGTGTTACATAATTATCATGGTAATTTGACAGAGAACTCTGAACAAAATGTTTCATTCATGTGTTAGTTCTATTTAGATGAAACGCAAACTTCAGTTCGTGTATAATACATACATCTCTCTTCCCGGGATCTCAACATTTAAGACGGAGTTATAAATTGGGGGTTATTCCGATTATTCTGATATCATATATAATTATTCGTCTTTATTTCTTTATCATAATTTAAAGTAGACATTATTTCTGAAATTATAAATTATAATTATAAATTATATTGATACAATTATTACCTACGACTTCTACCAGTAGTTAGGTATAGTCTTATAGGAGTTATAATACATAGTAATTAGTCTAACCTAAATGAGATTGCTTATTTCATAGTTAATATATTGATTTCAAATCCGGGCAAATTCTGGGATATATGATTCTGATTTTTCATTGTGAGGATGTGTACGTCATAGACTGCACTCCACAGACTTACGTTAGCTATCGGCTAAAAGGAAATGCCCATTTCATTTTACTTTGCTGAAAAAGCTTGTCTTTCCAAGATGGAGGAAGGCGTGTGTGGCAGTAACTCTCCCGACCGGGGCTCCGCCACACTCTGGGTCCGAGCAACAAAACATGATTGTGTTTTACGAATTAATAGATATTCAATATGATGTTTAGTGACAATACACTGCGCAAGTGTGATGGCTATAATTAATTCTAGTATCATCGGGTTCTGGACCCTACCAAAGCTTGATGATTGGTTTATTCTGCTCTTACCATGAGATTGAACTACTATTAGGTAAGGGAGACTTCTCCAGACACGATTGCCTTTAAACGGAGATGACCACATTTACTCTCGATCAAACAATTCAGACTGTTCCAAGAGGAGCGAATGCGTGTCTGGTGCACATACCTCTCCGAGGGTTTCTGGAATTCTACATACTACATTTTGCAAAGAAACCTGGAACTTTACGTTTCGTTTATACTTCCGTGGCTATAATCTCAAATAGACTAGCTCTGAGAGAGATGTATGATGAGAAGAAAACCGCATAACAGTATGATTGTGATACGTTCATAATGGTCTTCAAGGGCGTGGTCGTGAACCTTACCGGTGGTACGTGCCTGGAAACACTGGTTTTTAGCATATGTTACTCTTGTCAAGCGAATGAACGGCTTACCAGACTCGAAGATTGTATAAAGGTAATGCAATCTCGAATTATACTTGATAAGTCCTTACTATTCAGCATCACCAATAGGTATGTAAGTTTCGCAGAGTTTGAAGTTACACATAAGAAAAACACCGAAACGTCGCTTCAGACGCGATCAATAAATCTCCTGGTTTCATGGGAATACACATCTAGGGTATTTAACACGGGCGACTTAATAAGAGTTTTAGAAGCAATTAGATGTTGTGACAATAAAACGCAACAAATCATTTATGATAGTCGCAATTTGGTCTAGTGGGTTTGCCTTAACTCGTGTGCCCAGGGCGTGTTGGCGGGCGGGTCGGCGGTTACATGTTCAAGCGACGCTCGCCCTCTGACTAAGTTAGGTACAATGCTGGTTTCCTTTAGCCAAATGTGTCGGGGGTAAACCCTGGCGTACATTCAGGTAAGGGTTCATATCTCATAGGACATGGAAATAACAAATAATTGTGCGTTTATTGCACAAGCATTTTGAGATTATCTAATAATGTCTGGTTTAAATACCCAGTGTGCCTGAATGAGTGTGGGGGAGACGTCGGAGGTTGGTGGTCCAGACCGCTTCGCTCCTCTTAGGGAAGGCTAAGCTTTCGAGGTATGCACAGGGGTTTCCTTTTAGCCGAATCGTGACTGGGGTAACCTCTGAGTCATGTAAGGGTAGTGGTTCAACCACTTGGACATTGAAATATTACATTAATGTTGCCGTTTATTGACAAATCTTTGAATAGTTCTATTAATTGTCGTAAAATTACCGCGTGTTGCCTGCCGAGTGTTGGCGGGGAGGCCGTCGGAGGTTAGGTGTCCAGACACGCTTCGCTCTCTGGGACTAAGCTTTAGAGGTAAAATAATGGGTTTCCTTTTAGCCAATCGTGGGCTCGAGGTAACTCTTGGTTTACCATCTTCAGGGTAAGGGTTCACCCACTAGGACCATTTGAAATATACACAAATATTGTTGCGTTTATTGCAAAAACTTAGATATATTATATTAGATATATAAGTATATATATATATATATATATATATTACTATATATATATATAATATATAATAATATATATTATATACAGTATATATAATACTCAGTAGTATATTATGTAGTATTTATTATTACCATTATTATATCCGTTTTGCATATATTATTATATAACTTATAATATTATAATAGTATAATATTATATAATTTATATATATAGGTATATTATATTAATATATATATTATCTAATATAATATATATATATATATATATATATAATATCTATATATATATATATACTATATAATATATCTATTATTATATGTTATTATATAGTATATATATATATATATATACTATATATAATATATAGTATATAATATGATATTATATATATATATATATATATATAGTATATATAATATATTATATTATTATTATTATATATTTATTTTATTTTAATTTATACTTATATATATATATATATAATATATATATATATATATTATATAATTATATATACTATAATATATAATAATGTGAATTACAATAATCCCAACGAACTCTCGAAGTTCATAGAACTTTTTAGATTAAAGTTTCTTTTTAATTCTGGTTGATTAAAATTTCGAATATGTTTTATTATTCAAGTGGAAATATTTAGAATTTTTTTTTTATTTTCCACATTATAGGGGGCTCAGCGACGCGAGACAGATGGGGAGAACTTAATTTAACATCGTCCACCGGGAGGACGATAGACCCGCTCCTGTCATCGGGGCGGTTTACCCTTTGGTATTCTTTAGTTAAAAAAGAATATTTTAACTTATTTTTCAATATAATATTAACTAATTCATCAGGCCTACCATATGGTAAACCGAAATATGGCAGGACATAGGGGTATCTCGCTACTGTTGCTACGAAATAAAAACTTGTCCCTTTTCCCCCTTCTGTTCCCGCAGCTTCGAACCCTAATGGGAATAATAATAAAAAATTAAATATTCTAGATGAATAAATGCAAAAACAAAAAAAAACATGATTTTTAGATTCAAACATATATTTTATTAAACTTTAATTTAAATAAAGTTTCTTTGAAAAGTCTATATTCTTGTCCTTAAGATGACCAGTTCACCATGATATATATATATAAAGTATATATATTATAATCGTATAATATATATATATATATATTAATTATTATTATATATAATTATAATAAAATTTGTTTATATATTATATATATATATAATATAGATAGTATATTAATATATATATTATGATCTTATATTATATATATATATATATATGTATTATATATTTATATCTATGAATATATATGTGTACATCAGAGCAAGTTTTCGCAAAGTTTTTTGTAAGTAGTTAGTGAGGAGCCTTAAACTATAATGTCATAAACTCTGCAAGAATATAATTAAGAATAATACACATGCAAGATGTTAGAAAACGTTAGATTTTGATCCTTTTTTATCTGTATCCTCTTTGATATTGTTTTTATTTGAAGATAAATAATTTTAATGATATTATTCTGGTAAGTTTTTGTAAAATTGTTAAATAGAAGTAGTTTAGATGTAAAGTAAATTTGTGTCTTTCTTAATTTTTGAAAACAGTGTGTGGAAAGAATGTTGTTAAGTTGTTAATCAAATGTATATTCTAATTGTTGTATGTTAAGTTAGGGAAATTTTTTTAGCATTGTGATTTATGAGTTTGTGTTTGGTAGGGTCGAGTACCTGTAGGATGGGGCGCATATTTTTGATGTTGATGTGTTGATGATTGAGATTGGATCTATGTGTGGTAACAGCGGAGTTTTGAGAGTCGTAAGAAAGATCATGTTAAGTTGATAGAGTCTTCTGTTGAAGTCATTTGTCTCGCCTATGTAATGGAAGGTGCTTGAAAGCATGGGATTTTGTATAGGCATTGAGAGATGTTATTTTTGTATAGAGTGGGGTGGTTTTGAGATTCCCCTATTTACCCATTCCTCACATACCACACCATCAAATCCTTAAAACTTTTACCATATATTTCGATCTCCTCCTCTAAACTTCGTCTCTTAACAATCTTAAAACACCCACTCAATTAAAGACAGAAAAGACAAATTCATACAAAATCCCATGCTTTCAATCACCTCCCATTACATAGGCGAAACAATGACTTCAACAGAAGACTCTATAACGTTAACACGATTTTCTTACATGACTCTCAACTCCGCCTTACACAGCATTAGATAAAATCTCAATCCTAAATAGTAGCATCAAAGATAGTGCGCCCATCTCTAACATGTAATCTACGAAAAAAAGCAAACATCATGAATTACATTGCATAAAAAATCTTCCTAATTTTAACATACATAAGGGAGAATATTTTGGAATACTTTGCATAAAAAATCTTCCTATTTTGAACATACAAAATGGAGAATATACATTTGATCACATTTTTTAAACCCAACAATTTTGGTGGTAATTCCGTTCAATGTGATATCCACATTCAATTTCCTTAAAATATGCCCAAATGGTTTCAAGTCCTTGACAACTGTTTCTTTAGCCAAGCTGATAACTGATCCTGTATTCAAAAAGGCACACCTAGAGGTTTCACCAATAGAAATGTCCTGCCATGCAACTCCTGTTATCTTATGGTTTCAACTTAACCGAGATCGGTGTCCTCGTTCCTTCATTAATAAGTTTACTCCTAATCCTTCCTCTGGTGGGTGTTGCAATAAATTATCTTCCTCACTTTCTTCACTGACCAGGTATTTTTCATTTTCCTCCTCAGATGGTACTTCTTGTTCCTCAACTGTCAGTTCGTCTATTATGGTGTCATCCTTGTTTGCATGAAATGTACCATCGTCCTTTAATGTGTTAAAATGGGACCCTTCTAATAGTTGTATGTGGATATCCTTTAAGCCTTCACGTTTTCTTGCTTTAGGTCCAATATAAATAACTGAACAGCAAATTCCGTGATGTAGAAAAATCCTTAGGTTAAATTCGTCACTGGCTACCAGTAATCCTCGGCGGAATCGGTCTTCCCTGGGATGCTATCAGTTTAAACATTTCAAAGATTTGGGTTTTTGTCTAACCTCACTTCTGATTGTTTAGAAAAGCGCTCTAATGAACTTTCTCATAATCCTGGGGGTAACTTCTTCTGTATTCGTCTCTCGTTTCAAGATTCCTCTAATGCTTTAAACACGAATTCGCCCCTGGCACTAACCTATTTTTTCTAGTCCTTTGTGGTAGGGCTCTGGTTGTATAGTATTGGATTCCTACCTCTGGCTTCCTTTTTGACAGACGGATCGCACGTGGTGTCTGCATAAGACGTTGTCCTTTCCTGGATAGTATCTGTTTGGAAACTGTATTCCTTAGGTCGTCTGGACACGAAGCCCTTACCGTATCTACAGCGTTCATTGTAGAGGTACACCATTGGGGTCGGTGGTCTGTGTAAGTAATAAATCTGACCCAGACAACGAAGGGCGCGAAGCTCTTTGATTGCCCATCAATAGCTAGTACTCCTTCTATGGTGGAGGAGAGACTTGGTTCTCGCCTTCTTTTGTATCAAAATGCTAGCTCAGTAGTCACCATTAAGTGAGTGAGAAGTTGAACTCTTACGCTGCTGTTTTTCTTGTTCAGACACAACTCACCATCGATTCCCTTCGGCGGCGGGGTAAGTCACATTAAGAGCTCTAATTCTGGGCATCTGCCTCTGAAAATCTGGAGAATGCTAGTTCCTACTGCACTTTTCATTAATCTTTTAAGCTTCAAAGGCCTGAATTCTTCATCTGGAGCGTGGGGTCTTGATTTTCTCCTTCTTTGTCCTCTGTTTAAGCATGGGGGCGCTGGTCTACTCGGCAGTTTTTAATAATTTGCTGGAAGTTTTCATTCCTAGTACGCTGTTAGTTCTCCCAATCTATTTGGTCTTCAAGCTTATCCACGGATGGTCAATGAATCTCTGGATAGCTTTCTTGATCGCAGTCCTTCGCTGAGGATAATGAACTAAAGAATGTTTTTCTAAGAGCTCTACAAATATTGCTTGATTTTTATAATCTTTGAACGTTTGTCTTCAGAAACATTGTAAGCGAGCTTCATAGCAGATTTTCTCAAATTCTTGAATACCAAAGGAAGCATCATCTTACATTATACCACTACTTTTCGGCTGAATCTGTCAGTACACCCTTGCATTCTCTCTGAAAATATGCTGGTCCGTTTTTTTAATCCAAAGCTCAGGCTTTTAGATTGCGTACTGCCACTAACTGTAAGAATGCAGTAAGTCCTTTACTATCCTCTTCCAGCTGCATTTGGTAATACTCTTTACCAATCTGGCAAGTGTATATTCCCATGGCATGAAAGTCGGTTTCCGTGATATTAGCTCATCGGGAACCTACTCTGCCTCTGTTTACGTTATTAAGCGTCTTAGTCTATGCCATAGACGAATGTTCCATCTTCTTTCCTGACGGGTCCACTGGGGATATCCATTCGGCAGCATCATGCTCCACAATACCTTTCAGACACAACTTCTGAACTTTGATTTTCGATCTCCTCGTTGTCCTTTGTCAATTATTCTTGCCCTTTGATAAGATGGGAGGCTCATGTGTAGTCCGGTATCCATATAATGGTGCCATAAGATGTTTACAGTTACATCTGAAATACTTTTGCTAACCTCGGTTTTTGCCTATACAGAATTTCTATTCATGATTTCTTTCCATCAAAGTTTACGTATACAATGTGTAAATTTCCTTTTCTATTTTTTCTTCGTCATTCTTCCATCAATTCATCTAGCTTCTCTTTTATCTTATTTTCATTTTTTGGAAATCTCTGTTTTTCATATTTTTGCAGGTTTATCTTCGCCAAAAGATGGGCTCTTCCTTTTTTTCTCCATTTCCTATATCTTAATTGTCCTGGTATCAGAGTTTTTGATTAATTATATTTTTTTCTTTGTGTTCAGTTTCTGACAATTCATGGTAGTACCTGAACCGTTTATTGACTTTTCGATTTTGTTTTTCGCCTTCGACAGTAATTCTATGGTTTTAATAATGGATCTCCTTCTTTAGTGCTTATCTGTTTTGAGTTCCACCTGCTTGCACCTGATCTAATCGTTTGTTGTAATTGGTAAACCGTCTTTGTGGTATGACACGGCAGGGATGCTACGTGTCTACACAATCAGGTTCCGCTTTCTGTAAAATTAACTTGTTCTTTGTGTGTAATCTCTTATCTTGCTAAATGACCTCTCTAATCTATTTTACATTTGGTTTTGAATAAAATGGCTATTTCCAAATCGTCTTCTTATTAACTTTCTGACCACAATAAGTCTGCCGAATAGTTGATGTCATCGATAGAGAATTCTGTAATTTTAACTGTTTGTGGGATTCATGCAACCAAATGTGGAAATTCTCCATGCCTTCTCACGCGCTCATCACTTGTTATAAAATTTCGGATTTGGAATCTCTGAACTGTTTTTGGTCCTATGATACAATACTGCAGATCTGAATCAATTGATAGCTGGCCAATTCTACATTTTTAATTGTCTCAGAATAACTTTAATAAAGGAGTATATTAATGCTTGTTTTGATTCAATAGAGTCCTACTTATGGATGGTGATATCTATTCTAGTATTCACTGTATTTGTTAATTCCAATTTCTTCTAGGTATCCGTTGGGTAAGGCATCTCAATATCCTCAGGTTTTCAATCTTATTGATTTCTTCTCCTCTGGTCCAATGTTTAGTAACTTGAGTAGCGGGCGGTTTTCTAACGATGATTTATTTTGAGGGTTCGCTCGGTCGTTCCGTGCAGAAGGAGCTACTCGGTTTCCGAAGTTTGCCTTTTGTTTCCGTCTTTGTTCATTCTTCTATTAGTGTTGTTCTTAGTGGAAAGTATTCACAATGTCCTATGATCATCGCTAAAAGCATTTTTCAATGGTCTTCTTCACTGCCTTGTCCGCCCATGTCTGTTGGTCTGTCTTCTGAAATCTTTGTTCGCGGTTGTCTAAAAACACTTCTTGTCCGCTCCGTGGTCCTGATTTCATTGCTTTCCACACCTAAACCATCCATTAATTTCCGCAGTTCTCTTTTAAAGTGTCCTAGACCTGTACACGTAGCACTTTTTTCTTCACTACATATATTTATACTCTGCTAGTATTTCCTGTGCTTGTATGTTTGTTTGGTATCCGGCCTACATGCATACTATATCCGGCATATGTGGCCCTTTCTATCAGCTTTTGTTCAAAGTGGCCTATTGGTATGCCCCATCTTGGTTTACTCCTTCCTGGTCATCAATGATCTTACTTCTTGTGCCTAATTTAAATATGTACTTTCACCTACTTTAGCAGCTTTCTCTAAGATTTCTACAATATGCAAAATCTTCTTGCATGTTCTTAGGTATAACAATTCCAAAATGTTTCTTTAATGCCTGTTAATGCAGTCTTCCTCTTTAGTGGCTACCTCATAAGTGGTTTGGATCTTTAATGCAAACTCTGCCACTTTTTTGTTTTTCCTTCGTTCAGTGTCGTTTTCCTTTCATTTCACTCACTCTTCTTTTTCTCCTTCATATATGTTTATTTGTTCAATCTGTGTTTAGGGGACGTTGCGCGTAAAGATAGCTAACTTAAGGTGATATGTTAAAAAACAAAATTTTTCATGAATTTTTCTCTTCAAACTGGTTGTTATGCAGTCTTCACCTCTTTAGTAAGGTAAGATGATAGTACTATTTTACTTCATCTGTGTTTGAATGTCAAGATATAAAGTATATAACAATCTTGAAAAATATTAAGACACAGTATATAACACCAATCTCTGAAAAATATAATTTAATTAATGTTTGCCTTTACTGTTTTTGAAATAGTAATTTTTAATTTCTCGTTGAAAAATTTCAGCCAACCTCACATAGTTCATTTATAGATCTTGGGAAACATAGAAGATTGGTATATTATATATGTATATAATTATATATATTACTATATATATATATATATTATATTATATATATATATATATATATATAATAATGATATATATTATAAGATATTATAAATATATATATATCTATTGTATATATTATTTAAATTATATATAAGTTATATATATATATATATATATAAATATTTATATTAGTATATATATATATTATATATATATATATATGATAATTATATATATATTATATATATAATATATTAATCTTATATATAATATATATATATTTATTATATATATATAATTATAATATAAATTATATATATATATATATTTTATTATATATTTAATATATATTAGTAATTTATATAATATATTTATATATTATATATATATATAATATATGATATTATATATATATTTATATATATATATATATATTATATATATATTATATTTTTATATATCTATATTAATATATTGTATATATATATAAGATAATATATATATATTATACTATATATATAGTATTATTTATATTATATATATATATAGTCTCGAGGTATATTTATATATTATATATATTATATATATATATATATTTATATATATATAATATATCTATAACTAAATATTACTATCTAATATATATCTTATATATATATATATAAGTATATATATATAGTATATTATATATATTATTATCGTATATATATATATATATTATATATATAATAATATATATAATATATATAAAGTTAGTATTACTTGACAAAGCTGGTATACATTATATAGTATATATATATAATAATAATATATTTATATATTATTATAATTTTATTAATAGATTAAATATTTTTTATCGTAGATTTTATATAAATATATATATATAATATATTTATATATATATATTAGAATATATATATATAGTATATATTAAGCATTTTCTCATTTCTTAATGTATTGTTTATTTTACATGTCTAATTTTTTTTATTTCTGAAATCAGGAAAAGGAAGAGGACGAAAAGAGATGGAATTTTGAGAAGGAAAAATGCGATGGGTTGGAAAAGATGTCTTTTGACATGACTATGGAAAGTTCATTTCAAGAATCATTGACTAATGCATCTACTTTCAAGTCAACATCTACATTAATTCCCCATTGCAAAAAAAGAAATCGCAAGGGAAAAGAGGTAAATAAAAGTATATGTATTTCTATGAATAATATTTTGCAACCTTTTATGAAACTCATAAATAAGTTTTTTTAGTTTTGCTCCAATTTTTACCATATTTTTTCATGTATACAATCTTTCTCTATCTAAGCTTTCAAGTCCTGGAATCCTGTCCCTTTTACAAACACCAAAAACACCATTAACAGAAATCCAGAATCTTGTTGAATTCAATAACACAAGAGACAGTGATAACTATGAAAAGGATGTGGTTGAACAAAAGAGTAACAAAAACATTTGCAAATTTAGAAAGGTATGTATATATATATATATATATATATATATATCATATATATAGATCTATATATATATATATATATATATATATATATATAGTATATATATATTATTAATATATTATTATATTTATAATATATATTATTATATTATATGATTATATATATATATTTTTTGGATCTCAATATACTCGAGTGTAGGATGCAATACATCATCAAACCGAGGCATGCATGAAGATTCTAAGACATAGCAACGTGAAGGTGCGCCATCCCAAGCTACCACGGCCTTTAGTGGCTCTACGACAGGTGGGGAACATAAAGCGAAGGAATTCTTCTTCTCTCTCAGTGATTGATATATCTGATATATTAGATATATATATATATCTATCTATACTAAATAATATTATATATATATAGTATATATATAAATATATCATATATATTTACTATTATAACTATATAGTATTATTATATATATAATTATTTAATTAAATTAGTATATATATATAATATTTATATATATATATATATATATCTATATATTTTATACTATATTATATCTCTTGATTTTATTTATTCTGCATAAGTACTTATATAAATAATCGATATTATTAAATTTCCTTAACACATATTATTTTGATGCAGTATCCTTATTGACTTGCTTTATATGATTTATTTTCAGGCACTGATTGAGGATTGAAAGGGAATTACACTATATTAAATCTTAATAAACACACAGATTAGAACAACTTGATCCATTTAGAAAAAAGCTACTCACACATTAAAATGGGACCATTGGAAGAAGGGGTCAGTGAAGCTCATCTGGAACTTGTTGAAGAGGATGCTCAGGATCAAAATTTAGAAATCGAACAATCAGAAGTTGATGGTTCTTCAACAAACAGAAAAGACGAAGAAGAATGTAATGCTGAAGTCACAAAGATTGAGAAATCTCTTAGTATAAATGTGTAACAGATAGCCTCATCAAAATATTGAGAACCGATGCAGATAACATATGTGCAATAAAGAAATTGGAACCGGAGCAATAGAAGCAGGAACGTTAAAAACTTTAAGTCTGACATATTCCAAAGGACGGGAATAGAAATGCGGAATTTTCAGGCCTTTCATGATCGCAAACTTATGAACAAAGGGAAGATGAAATGGCCCAAGATGAAAGAACATCTAGAACTTGATCTTGAATATGCTGAAAAGAAAGGCTTGCTTTTTAACCAAATGGCTAGACTAATGCAAAGCATTGTTCAAAGGGAGTTGAAGGAAGGTGTCGATATGCTATCATTCACAGGAATTATGTTCAGAGATTAAAAAGTTCTAACAACTTAGCACCTTCTGCAGGAATTCTGGCAGCAGGAATAGGGTATAAGAAAATGACAAGAGTGATGATAATCTGGCTCACTGTGTTCTTTTTTTCTTTGCATATTATTGCTTTGATAATTTGCTCCAAATGCAATGAATAAAAGAGTTAATGATATGAAGGTAGCTGGCCTTCAGTGTTGTATAAAGTTATTATACCAGAGAGGAGTATTAGTAAGATGGTTTATCACCATTCCTGTTTATTCGATAGACTTTTATTCGTTGTAAGGCGCTGGCTTCGTTGTGGGAAGTGGAAACCGGTGTTTGCCCTTGATTTTCTATGTGTTGCTCAAAATGCCGTTTTGATAGTTGCGGAAAGAGAAAAATCTTTCACGAAGAGGAATCAACCCTTGATAAGTACAGTAACCAATGTAATGCAATTATGATAATAGAAAAGTATCGAGGTTCTATGGAAGCATCAACTGCAAGCTTTTGTATTTAGTGTCAGACGAGCTTGGATTAATACACAAGCGATAATCAGGATGTAAGAATTCTTCAACATATAAAACCTTAGTAGAAAGCAAGACATATGGAGGAATGTTTGTATCTACTTCAAAACTGCTCAACATCTTAACTAAAGGTATACAAAGGCTGAAAAACGAAGTTCTGAATTTAATATTGGTGGAAAGGGTCACGTAGAAAATTTAAAAAGCTTGCTCAGTTTTTTATGTTTACCGGACATTATCAAAATACATGCAGGAAATTACCCTAAAATTAGACAATCAATAATGGCATTGTGTATCCACCAGCATAACATGACGGAGATCATGCACTTCTTTGCCAAGAGAGAATTCTTGATGCAAATAACAAAAGAGTGAAGGTAAAGAGATCGAACCTAACTGGCATAAGAAGAAATTAAATTTGCCACATACGCTAAAAACCAAGTCTGCAAATGTCATAGTCAATGTTCTTCAGGACTTGCTAACTGATGAATGCCTTGATCGAGCTTTTGGTAAAACACAAAACGCAAATGAAAGTTTGCATGGCCGTCTTTGG
>JABUQX010090562.1:20000-24173 GCA_015478945.1 Trachelipus rathkii | reverse complement strand
ACACACTCAAGAGAGAGATCTTGCCCTAAACACGGTGTAAGACAGTAGTGATAGGTCGAATTACAGCATGCTAAGGGCACTGCCGGTGAACTCTGTTATGTTGGGGCGAGTTGATATGGATAAGTTGAGAAATAAACATTGATATAAACATGTTTAAGTATGGAGATAAAAATCCCGTAGAAAACTGTCTTGTCTAATTAGTTAAAATGCCCAATGGAAAGCAGAAAATATTGCAAATGCTATTCATAAAGAGCTGACTGATCTTGATTTAAATTATGACAACATTATTACTTTTGAAATTTGATGGTGCTTCTAATATAGCTGGAAAAGTTAGAGGTGTAAGAAAAAGGCTTTCAGAAGAGGCAAACAAAGAAGTTCTCTATAATCATCTGTAAAACACATATATTGTCCTTGGCAGCAGCCTCCTGCAGGAATAAAAATCAGAAGGTCAAAAGTTTTTTTTTATATTTTGAAAGACATTTACAAACTGTTTAGCAAGTCGCCAAAAATAGGACAAATATTTTTGCTATGATTTCCAATTCATTAATCAAGATCCAATCCTCAAGATTCCAGAATGCATTGAAGTGAGATGGTTATCTCATTATAAGATAGTAAATGCTGTCTTCAGGAGCTTAAAGTCAATTTTGATGGCTTGTGAGCATATCCACAAAGACAGGGACATACTTGAATTACTTGCAGGTAGGGAATCTTGCTGGAAACTCAGAAATGAAAAGTTTTCTTGTCCCTGTTATTGTAATGAATGAACTCCTTAAGTGCACTCTCTTCTTATCTTAGCAATGCTTTGCAAAAGAAGGACTTTAGTATGACAAAGTCGCATTAGCCCTAATTACTGAGACTAACAAAATTGCACCTGCAAAATATTGCAAATCAATGTGGAGACGTCAATATGTGACTTACAAAAAACTTATGGTGTTGAAATAATGGAAGACTTGCAGACAAGAATAAGGTAAGATACAATAATAATGAAAAATGCATTTAATGATCCGTAGCACAAATACACTGCGATAGTGTAATCGAAGAAATTGAAAAAAGGTTGCAACGACAATCAAGTTGATATAATTATATTTGTTAGTCCTTGTGCAGATTTCAGTCATTAAAAGTTTACCGGATCTATAGGTTATGAAAAATTTGTTGACAGATTTCCGATTTGTTTTAATAAGAAGGAAGGTGTACTAGCTGACTCAAATTTTCATTTTTTATGTATCAATTATATTGCTCGAATAGTCGAAATATTTAATATGCATGATGAATAGCCATTGTCCGAAAAATATTGGAAGCGGACGTGTGGATTATTGCTAGTTACAAATAGCTCTGGGAAAATCGCTTTCTTGTCCATTCCTGTTACGAATACCTCGGTTATAAAGATAGTTTCAGTACTAATGACCGATACTAGAATGACATAGAATAGAATGCTGCTCAGAAATCCTTACTGCATTTGTATGATGATAAGCATCAAGGGGTCTGAGATCCAACTGAGGATTTTCTAAAAAAAACAGTAGACTATGTATGCGATCGAGGAGATAAACTTCGTCGTATATAACGATTCTCTTTAACTTACTTTCTTTATACCTGTGTTACCTAACTTATAAGTACTACTGTCGGGGATACGAGGGTCCTACCGAAGTATATATATATAATATTATATATAGATATATATATAGTGTATATTAATATATATATATATATATACTATATATATTATATATAATATAATATATATATATATAGTATATTATATATATTATATATATATATATATATTATATATATATATATTATATATAATATATACTGTATAATTTTTTTTTACTCAAAATATAGATCTATTTTCCTTATTTGAAAAGGTCATATTACTCATATATATATTTTAATTATAATATTCTCTCATAATAATGTTTCGTACCCTTATGTTATTTTATTTATCTAACTTCCCAAGTAATATTTCACAAATATGATTGCTATTTTGCAAGTAAAGATTGGTTATTATTTCGGATAGTATTACTAATTCGAGTAGAGACTACTGTATACTAATAAGACCTAAGATTAGCTGTCAATGCCAAGAAATACAATATCTTTAATTTTTTTTGTAAATTATGTTATTACTTATGTGCCCCCCCATGAATCTTCTGTAAATGCCCCCCCCCGGAGAAAATTGGTCTGATAAGAACACTGGACGCCGAGACGTAAACCTATGAGATGACATAATGGAGCTTTTCAGTAATCGCTGGACATCAGTGAAGACCCGCACTTTGATAACTAATACCCACGTAAGTGGGCCAAGAAGAGTTTTATGGATGCAAGTGTATGCAAAAAACAATGCTGTTGGCAAAATATTGCATTAAAAGATTGGTGGCGTTTTTATCCACTTTCAGGCCGATGTCTGCATTCCGACGATGCTTTACATAAAAAGAAAAAAAACGATACAGGAGGGACAAATTCCATTGAAGCGGTAATCAATTCCATGGGGAATCAAAGAAGCACGAAATCAAGTCCGACCAGTTAGCTGCTAGCACCGTAGCGCCCAAAACGCTTCCTCGCTGTATGATGTGTCTTTCCTGGGAAATAATGCAAAGATATAGAATAAGATCAAAATAAGGTGATCGAAGGAACCCAGAAAAGGGAAAAGTTAAACAGAATAAGGAGAAAGATTGGAAGATAAGAAAATGTCTATACAGTAACTCTTCGCTATATCGCGGTTCACTTTTCGCGACTTCAGTGCATCGAGTTTTTTTTTCAAAATACAGTATCTATATCGCATTTTTAAAAAAAATTTATACTCTATATATATATATATTATATATTTTTTATATGTATATACCTATTTAATGGCATAGGAAGTTTCTATAGCATAAAGGCTTAAAATATACACATATATAACATACATGTACATACATAAGTATACATGTACAATGTACATGTAAATTCTCGTGTGGTTTGAATTCTCTCTCTCTCTCTCTCTCTCTCTCTCTCTCTCTCTCTCTCTCTCTCTCTCTGATATTACTTAAAAATGTATTTAGTTAGTTACAATTAGACAAGTATATATATATATATATTATATATAGTATATATATATATATATATTAATATAATATATATATATATATATAATATATAGTATATATATATATATATATATCGTAGTATTATATATGTATATATATATATATATATAATAGGCATAGTGATAGCATAGAAGTGTTTACACTTTACAGTACATTTATATTAAGACTTAAAATTTATTAATAGTATAAATTTCCTCTCTCCGCTAACCTCGCGTGATTTTTCCCAACTATCGCTGAGGGGGTTTTGGAATCGCAATCCCCTTCGATATTGCGAGGTTCACTAATATTATAAATATCTATATATTATATATATATATATAACTTATTATATAAATATATATATAATATATAATATATATATAGATATTAATATAATATATATATATATATATATATATATATAATATATATATATATATATATATATATAATATATCATATATATATATTATTATTATATATAATATAATAATATATTTAATATTAATATATATATATATATATATATTATATATATATATATATAATATATATATATTAATATATATATATTATATATATAATAATCTATATATATATAATAATTATGATATATATATATATATATATATATATAATATATATATATATAATATATATATATATATATATATAACTGTATTGGTGGGGCGAGTACGTAATACGGATTTCAAGGCAGGGCGGGCGGTGCGCGGGACGGTGCTGTGAAGTGCAATGCAAATGCGGTGCGGTGCGGGTGCGTTAAGTCTAAGTCCAAATGTCTCCAATCTCATAAATAAGGTTTCTTTACGACTTTTAGATATTATTAATTTGGCACATCAAGACATCAAAATCCATCATGAAGGGAAAGTTGTCCGTCAAGTCAAGCAGCCGACATGATCTTGAATTTCCGCATCTACCTATATAAGGATCGATCCATAAAAAAAATCATAACTTTCACCTCACACCTAAAAAAAACTAGCATTCTAAATGTCTATAAACCAGATAAACAACTTGGAGGGGTGGCGGCATGCCCTACCAGGGGTGCAGCCACACGTAACCTCGTCTATGACGAGGTGACAGCACCCACAAT
>JABUQX010090562.1:12500-15000 GCA_015478945.1 Trachelipus rathkii | reverse complement strand
TGTCAAGAACGGGGAGCAAGATTGGTGATTGATGTGGGATATTAAGTTGTGTAAGAAAGCGTTAAATGAGGGTATAGTTCCGAAGGGTTGGAGGAGAGCAGTAATAGTAACCCTTATATAAAGTGTGGGTAAGAGAGATAGAAAAGGGGAACTGTAGAAAGTATAGGGGAATAAGTTTATTGAGAATGTTGTAGGGAAGATATATGCTGGGTATTTTCGTCGAAAGAGTGCGTCAAGTGACTGAAGGACTGATTGGTGAAGAACAAGGTGCGTTTTTAGGAATGGTAAGAGGATCGTGTTGGATCACAAAAATCTTTTACATTGAAGACAAATGATTGAAGAAAAGTAGGGAGCAAGAAGAATAAATTGTATTTAGGCTTTATGGATTTGCAACAGGCGTATGATAAGGGTTAATAGGAAGCTCTATGGCAGGTGTTAGTGTATATGGTGTTGGTGGTAAGTTCAAAAGAATCAAAAGTATGTATGACGATAGTGAAGCGTGTGGTAAGCAAAATTGTGTCAAAGGTGATTGGTTTAGTAATAATAGCGGAGTAAGACAGGGTGGTGTTATGTCTCCTTGGTTATCAATTTGTAAATGGAATGGGGTTATGCCCCAAGAATTAAGAGTGGGGGTGGCAGGAAACGGTGTTAGAAATGATGGAGAATGGAGGCTGAGTGGAGGGTGGCCCTCACCTAGTTATATGCTGATGATTCTGTTCTGTGTAGTGAATTGAAGAGGTTTGAGAGGATTGGTAGAGAGATCTTTGTCAGGGTTGTGTAAAAGGAGGGGTTTGAAAGTAACGTAGATAAGAGTAAGGGGTTATGGGTTGTGAATTGTGAGTGAGGACAGTCCTAGATGTGAAGTTATGTTAGATGGAGCCGCTGGAACAAGTGTCTGAGTTAAATATTTGGGTAATATGTTGGATGGAGAGGGAATGGATGCATGCAGAGTGTAGTAGGAAAGTTGTGAATGGCAGGAAGGTTGGTTGGTGCAATTAAAATCGTTGGTGAATGTAAATGGACTAAGTGCTTGAAGTGAGGTAGGGTCTTACATTGAGGAGTAGTGTTTGTTTACCTTTAATTGTTTGTGTATAGTAGTCGAGAACTACTGGGTTGGAATAAATTGATAGCTATAACTTGCCGACTCTAAAACCAGTTCAAATTGAAGTCCATCAGAAATGGACAACTTAGGGCGTGCTAGGTTGGTGAGAAGAATTGATAAAATGGGAATGAAACGCTTATTTTATTTATAGACTCTCGAGTCAATCTGTTGTGGTTGGGTTTAGCACACGAACTATTCTGTGCGAGCTACACACTGAGAGAAACAACTAACAAGTATTCTAATACTGTTGATGTATGCGATTCGGCTCTCAATTGTGGTATATGAAATTCGACACGATAAGTAACGCGACTTGGTTAAGCGATATGTTAGGTGGCGACACGCTGCTCGTTGGACACGGCAAGACCGGGCATGGGAGACCGAAAAAAAAGTGGTACCTATTTGCAAGACAATCAGTAAACTTTCGAAATGTTGATCATGAAAGAAATTTGTATGATTTGGCCGCTAGAAGGTCGAGAATAAAGGATGCTCTTAAATTAGGAAAGTGTGAAAATGGCGGGCGTGTTTGTGAGGTATTCTGATAATATGGTATGGAGGCCCACGCTGGGCCAAGGGATGAAACCTTTAATATGACTAGATCACTTGGGTACATAATACCGTGCACTCATAGTGCCGTCGTGTAAGTGCCCAGCGCTGTAGCTCCCTAAGGGCTGGTAACTTACTTTCTCGACTGCAAACGAAGCTTTACGCTATCTATAATTATAATGTCGTACAAGCACGTAGGTTTGGAGTTGGCTAGGCGGCTCAAGGCTCGGCCATTCTTTACTACGAACTTTCTGTCATTATTCTCTACACTAGTACTATTATCTTTTTCCGCACTACATCAGTTACGCCTAACCCCTTAAACTTCTAGTCTATTGGGGAAAAACATCACGAGAGACTGACATAGGAAGTGTCAAGAATAAGTCATGACACTCACGTACTCATTAACCTCAATACTAACTGTTATACACACTGGGATAGGTCTGGTACCTCACTCTATACAAGTCCACACTCATTAACATACTACTATACTCTATTATTCTAACTAGTTATACTTACATACTCACTATTACCTTTATATTACACACCTGGACAAATCTCTGCTACCAACTTACCTATCTATCAACTCTTATTTTTATAGATTCACTACATAGAATACCACATATCGATTAAATAAAGTATAGTATATAATGAGTAATACACTACTCCATATCTACTACATTATTACTTCAATTTCATTCAATAACACTATATTAGTTATTTCCTGACACTACCCCCCTAAGTTTCATTATATATACATAACCCATCCATTATTATTTAAATAAATGGAATAACTACAATAGTGAGAGATACATACTAAACATCCACGTGTTTACCCGCTATTATATAATAATACAA
>JABUQX010090562.1:0-7500 GCA_015478945.1 Trachelipus rathkii | reverse complement strand
AAGAAAGAAATCACGTGATCCCAAATTTCAGACTTAATCTTATCGAGTTGTAGTCTTTTGTCATACACATATTTCACTTGGCTCGCTCATTATACTGAATTTACTTATTCCATAAGTTTCGGACCATTTTGTGTGTATGTTCATTATACCTTTCGAGGGAAAAGTTGCCGCCAAAACTTAAAACAAATTTAATATGGCTTCGTACGTAGCATTTTGTGGACTGTATGCTAGTCATAGAGCATCAGGTATATTGTTAACACTGACGAGCGGTGTCCAATGTTCGAATCCCGCTGATGGAGAGTAAAATCTCACTGTAGATTAAACAAAATGTTTTAACAGACAGTAGCAAAAATAAATAAAAGTTTTTGGTTATGTTATACAAAATATGAGTTAATCAATAAATCAATTAATAAATCAATAGATCAATAATCACGGAAATGCTGAGGAGGTGAGGAGGGCAGTATAATTAAATATTTTACTTTTTTAGGTTTCTAGTATATGTAAAAAATGCAAATTCTTTAAGTTATTAACAAAATTCAAGGGAAAGAAATTTTAGATTTAACAAAATGTTTTTAAACAGAATATTGACTTGAATAAATATATCAATAGATCAATATATCAATTAGATCAATAGATCAATGAATCAGGAAGGGTAGGAGTACGACGGACCTTATGTTACTAATTTACTGCTTACT
Organism: Trachelipus rathkii; assembly: GCA_015478945.1. Lineage (NCBI taxonomy): Eukaryota > Metazoa > Arthropoda > Malacostraca > Isopoda > Trachelipodidae > Trachelipus > Trachelipus rathkii. The sequence continues at coordinate 6,805 of JABUQX010090562.1, read as the reverse complement.
ATTTACTGAATTTACTGCTTTAGGGTATGTAAAATTCAAATTTTATAAGTTATAAAACAATGAAAAGAAAATATTTTTAGTTAAAAACAAATGTTTAAAGAATACCAAACACAAAAAATAAAGACTACGCTTGAATAGAGCTCAAAGAAGATTTTAACTCTTCTCCAGCGGGATCGAACGTGGACTACCGCAGTTACGAGTATCACAACAATCGGTCTATGCTCTAATCCACTAGGCCATTCCACTTCCAAAAAAGAACGCTCTCAAACAAGTCTTTAATAGCACCCGAGTTTTCTCTCATCCAATAAATGCTGAAAATACTTTTAATGTTTATCTGATCTCTAGCGTCTTATTAAATTCTCAAGAGATATGTCCTTAATCCAATATCTTTTAGAATAACGTAGTTACTCTATTCAATGAATTCACAATCCATCCTAGTGTGACGCTAAGGTAGGAGTGGCTGGATGGTACTTTATTTTACTGATTTATTATATTATGGATTACTGATTTACTGATTTATGATTTACTGATTTACTATGATTTATTTAATTTTACTGATTTATCTGATTTACTCTGATTTAATAGTACATCTCTAGGAGCCCATGTAAAAATGCCAAATTTTAGATACGTTGTAACATAACTAACATAATTCGAAGAAATTTAGCTAAAACCCAAAAATGTTTAAAGAAAACAAAACAAAAATAAATAAAGTTTTAGTAAAAAACGAAATAGAATTAAAGAAACAAACAAAATAAATCAAAAAGTGTTTTATGTTATACAAATAATATGACTTGAATCAACTAGATCAAATAGAAGTCAATAGAATCAATTAGAATTCAATATATAGGAAAGGATATAAGTTAAGAGGTAACTATTCTTGATAACAGTTTGGGCTAAAAATGCAAATTTTTAAAGTTGTAAACATAAATGAGAAAGAGAAAATTTTATTAGTTAACACCAAATGTAACAGAAACAAAGCAAAAAATAAAAAAAGTTTTTAATAATAATGATTCCTTTTAATAAATAAATAAAAGTCGGTATTATGTATATACAAAATAACATATTAGACCCTCTACAATTAAATAGAATCAATAATCAATAGAATCAATAGTCATGAGGAAGGTAGGAGGTGCTGAATGCAGTTTTACTTTACTGAATTTATGAATTTACTGCTTTAAAGTATGTTAAAATAATAAACAATTTTAATAAAAATATGACTGAATAATAGATCAATTAGATCAATAGATCAATAGAGATCACTAGATCAATAGATCATGGAGGATAGGAGGGTGGTTGGATGCTTACGAGTTACGCGATTTACTGCTTTAGAATATGTAAAAGCGAAATTTTTAAACATTAAAGCTAGAAAAACAAAATAAATAAAAAAATTTTTGAGATAGTTACATACAAGAATATTGACTTTGAAATACAAATAATATCATAATGCAATGATTCAAATGGATATGGATAAGGGTAGGAAGGTATAGCTGTTGAAGAACAGTTTGATTTACTGATTTATCGCTTAGGATGTTAAAACATAACACATTTTAATAAAAAATAGCCCTTAGAATCAATAGATCACAGAAATCAATAGAATCATAATAGATCAAATGGATCATGCGCAAAAGCATCACATGGTAGGAAATCAAATCGGTAAAGCTGGAAAGGACAGTTCTTGATTTACGATTTATCCTGTAGGTTATGTAAAACATAACATTTTTAATAAAAATATGACATTGAATCATATTCAAAAAAACAAAAAACAAATAGACCAATAGAAAGAAATTTAAGATAGACAGTTAAGAGGGAAGAGGCAGTTAGGAGTTTACTGAATTGTACTGCTTTTACTGATTTAAATAATTTATGATTACTGATTTACTGCTTTACTATTTACTGGATTTAACTGATTACATGTTTACTATTTATGATTTACTGATTTTATGATTTAGGAGGTATGTAAAAATTGCAAATTTTTTAGAAATAATGACGAAATAGAACCGTGTACCCAGGGCAACTAAGATAGACCAAGAGTTTTTAAAAATATATAGATTCTTGTTTTAAATTAAAAAATAAATAAAACTAAAAGAAAATAATTAAATAGAAACTTACAAATTAAGAATGGAAATGTAAATAATATAAAATAACTACCTAAAGGTTCTAAATTAATACTGATATATATATAATAATATATAATACTATATTAATATATAATATATATATAATATATTATATAATATAAATAATATATATATATATATAGATATATATTTAATATATTATATATAATAATTAAAACACAATATAAATAATTATATATATATATATATAATTATATTAATAATAATAAGATATATATAAAAGTTAGTTAGTAGTTAGTAGTTAGTAGTAGTAGTATCTATATACGAAGTATTAGATGTATGTGTATGTATAATATATTATGTGTAGTGTTCTTCAGCTCGTAGTAAACAGGTTTGAACTGAGATTCTTGTTAGTGGCAAGAAACAAAAAATGAGTGTCAATACAAGAACATCATGTGCTTTGTTCAACTTACCTATGTATAAACTGTCAACATTCAGCTGATACCTTACCCCTTTAGGCATAATTGATAATAGCCTTTGATTCAATAGCTAGGCCAACCTTCACTAAACAAGTCATAAATTTTACTCTGTCATCTTAAACGTAAATTAAAGATTCTTTGTCAATTATTCTCCCTCATACAACCTACCTTTCTATTTTCCCACCCTCTACTTTTAAAAATAGATAATTCACTTTGTCAATAGCTATCCCCTATCTAAAAAAAGTCATTAAATTTTACGGTTCATTCATTTAAATTAAAATTCATTCTTTAATGCTTCCTATTTTCAAATTATTGTTCTTTAACGTTATAATTGGCAATTGATACCTTACACCTTTAGCGACTTAAGCTAATAATTAAATTTCTTTCCCTCTACCTCCCTCCTTCTCTTCAACCTTTCCTTACCCCTTCTTCCCTCTCTACAATATTTTTAAAATCAGATGATGTGCAACGATTGAAGGAGACGTTGTGTCTTGCTGTGTGCTGCTGCTCCTGCTATGCGGCGCCGGCGCGAAAAAATTACATATTGCAGATGCGCGCGCACGCTTGTCTTTCCTTCTTGTACGATAACGATAAGTATACGCGTTAATACTTATAAATATATAATATATATATATATATATTATAATAATATAATATATTTAATATATATAATATATATAATCATAGATATATTATATTATTATATATATATATATATTAATTAATATATGATAGAATCAATATATATATATAATATATATATATATATATATACCGAGGGAGTGGGGCGGCGTGCGGGGCGTGTGACGATGTTGAGTTGTGCGTTGTTGATTCTCTATTGCACATATGAAACGGGTATCCTAAGATTGTACGATTCTCTAAGACAATTACGTATTCTCTAAGCGAGTAACACATATAATATATTATAGATATCATATATTATATATAATATATATAATAATATAATATAATAATAAATATATATATAATTATATATATAATATATATAATATATATATATATATATATTTAATAATAAATATATAATATAATAATATATATATATAGAAAATACTATACATTATATATATATAAATGATATTATATATAATTATATAATTATATATATATATAATAATAATATTATTATATATATATATATATTATAATATATCTATATATAGATATTATATAATATATTTTCCAGGATCTCCAGTTCCTAGAATCCATTATCAGTTTCCAGAATTCATTTTCCAGATTCACAGGTTCTGGAATCCTTTCCAGGATTCAGGATTATCAGATTCCCATGATCCCTCCAATTAATGTTACCCTGTAATATACTGCGTTTTAATCAGTAATGTAAAATATTAGTTCATACAAATAATTAGATATAAACTTATACTTAATCATTGCAAAATTTCTGGATGTAGAGGAGGTTCTAAGAATACTTTAGTATTATGCTGTCTTGATTGACGAGGGGAAAAAAACTCAACCTATTGTAATTTAAGAGTCCATGTTGGGTAATCTAACTCGTCATGTGAGTATGCAGATTCTCCTAAATATAATTATCAGCTTAATAATTTTAAAATTCAATTTGGCTCATGTCTTATTTCGCTCCAGTTAGGCCCAAAGCCATTTTCCTTTTTAAATCTACGGTAATCGATAAAGTGTTGAAAGCTCTCTATGTACCCAGGTGTGTTTTTTTTAGTTTTTTTAACAAGGGAAAAGTGAAATAATAAAATATAAAAATAAATATACAATTATATATACGTAAGTAAAAGTAATTAGAGTTAGTTAGTTACATAGAATTTCGAACTTTTATTTTTAAAAATATTTTTAGAGTTGTGAAGGCTTTATTATATAAAGTTTCAATTTGACTTTACGATATTCACTTCATTTTATACGAAATTTCAATTCATCAATTCGATATTGTAATATAGAGTGGAGGCGGTAAATCACATATGTATCTCTTCATCTAGTGATATTTTGGGTATGGTACTTCTCTTTAAAAAGAATTTTAACCGAATATACATTGAGAACGAACATACAATCGATTTTTCAATTATTCAGCAAATAGATCGATTTCATATGTTGCCAAAAACAGTTTTTTTAAACTTAAAGGAATATATCAAGATTCAAATCCAAAGACTGAACGAGGTCAGGTCTCTCGCCTCAGCGGAAGGACGAACGGGGGGGGGGACTTCGTCCCCCTTGTTCCACAGTTGGTTCCTTGAGGAAGCAAAGGAAGATTTTTTTAAAAAATCCTAAATAAAAAAAAAAAAAAAAATTAAGCTCGAAATGATGGAAGACTAATTTTGGAAACTTTGCGCTCCTTTCAATTGGATTTATTAGCTAACAGACACTGTAAGCTCTTCACGACTAGTATTCGGCATATTTATGATAGTCTTTTATATGTAACAATCTTTTAGAGGAAGTAGTACTGCCTTAGGTATAAATCTTAACTTTTCACAAATGACAGCTATCGGCAAAAGCTGATTTGTCGCATTACAATTTGAAGTTAAATTTTATTTTATAAGATATATATAATATAATATAGTATATATAATAATTATAATTAATATTATTATAATTAAAAAAAAGTAATATATATTAATATTAAGTAAGATTATAAGAAATATTAGAAATAATTAAGTAATATAGAAAAGATAATATTAAATAAGGATGAGAAGGAATGGGTTGTGAGGGGCCTTACCAGATAGAAGCGTTGGAGGGGGCTAGGGGGCCGAATCTGAAGGAGTTGTAGAGAGAGGGTAGAGAAGGGGCAGATGGGGAAAAGAGGGGAAAGTACGGTGCAGAAGAGAAGAGATGGGTGTGAGGGAGGGACAGTCCGTCCAGGGGGAGGTTATGTAGTAGGGGAGCAGAGAACAAGGGACTGAGGGAAAGATGAGAGGTAACATTGGGGAGAAAGGGAACGGAGGATGCAAAGCGGGAGAGAAAGTGGTTTGAATGGCGGGAAGATGGGGACAATTAAGCGATGGGAAGTGTTAAAAGGACGAAGCTGGACGTGCGCGAGGCACTAGGACATGTGAGAGTAGTAATTAGATGAGAGTTAACATAGGGTGGTAGAGAGTGAAGCTTAGGGCGGGAATAAGAAGGAAGATTCGAAATCAATGATTCAGAGGGAGAAGTTGCTTGGAGGCTAGTGATGTAGGTTGAGGGTAGAAGATAATAGGAGTATTATATAATATAGTAATGAGATATAGCTGTAACGATTGATTGAGAGAAGTTTATTAGTGTTGTATGTAGGGTGAATGAATAATCGTAAGAAACGAGTATGAAAGAAAGTAAAGAATGGTATGAGGATCAATGTGAGTAGGGGTCAAGGACAAGGTATAATGTAATAAATGATAGGCGGTGTGGTATATAGATAGTACTATCATTGATCTAAGTGATTTGAGTAGTGTATTAGTTGGTAGTGAGAATACGTATAGGTATTAGTATAGTAGTAAGTAACCATATAAAAAAGTGATTGCGCTGGACTAGGTGTAATAAATTATAGGGTCATGCAGTAGTAGAGAAGTGGAGAGTTGCAGAGGCTATAGAGAAGTAAATAGGGCAGAATAAGGATATCCGAGAATTGCTAGGGTGGTGTACTTATAGGGGGGAGGGGGTACCCTAGTATGGGCATAGGTGAATGAAACAGCTGTACAACATAGTAAATCAGACTATTGTAACGCATAGTGTAGTTAAGTAGCGTGACGCTCGGTGACATGGTATAAGTATCATTATAGTTAGAGTGAGGATGGCGTAGACTAGCGACGATACTATATATATCTAACTTTATAAATAAATAATATATACTATATAATAAGAGTATAAGTAGGGGAATACATAGTAGGGCTCACATAAGGAAGGCGGGGCTGCGCTATGTTGGTCAGTACTGTATGAGGTAATTATAGCTTCGAACTGCTTGCGTTACTCTAATGCGTTGTTATATTGTCTCAACGCACTAGATTACTTCCTGCATTGAGAATTATAAAAAGGTAAAGTAATAGATACCATAAGAAGTATATATATATATATTAGTGATGGACCAGGATGTCATAAATATTTATTGACTGTTTGCGGATGACGGATAGCGGAATCTTTATAAAGAGTAGTATGCGGATGCCGATCTCTACAGGATAGATTGAGGATGCGGATGAGGATAGTTTACTCTTTGAAGTTTGATTTACAAGAACGAATTATATTATAATATATATATATTATTTAAATCTCTATAGTACT
>JABUQX010090561.1:17500-29868 GCA_015478945.1 Trachelipus rathkii | reverse complement strand
TATTCCTGAACTTTAATACGTTTCTGAGTGGAACGTTTTCGCCAGAAAGCTGTTAGGTGCGTATGATCCTCCAACGGTAAAATCTACTTTTACTTTTTATAATAAAATAGATGAAGTTGTATAGGAACCTAATATGACCTTTTTTCTGTTTGTAAACGAGTTGACTTTCGCCATTAATGATTATGACCGTCATGCTATAGCACAGTATGGAAAAGGTCTTTCTGAAAAAACCAAGCGTACTATCTTGTTTTCCAAAGTATTTAAATACACCTCTAAGACTTTACAACCCAAAATTTTAGAATATTTTGATATAAATAAAAGCAATTACGAACAAATTGAAATATATATATAGCTAAACTGCTAACGCTATAAATTTAATGATCCCTGAAAGGCTTCCCACCTCTTCCAATGCTAAAGGCAAGCATAACTTACATTATGTTTAAGAGAATTACAATGATCTACAAAATAGAAACGTGAGACCACGTAACTTTAGAGCAAACATGACTAAGTGTACGAGGTGTTAAAGGTACGGCCACATGAATAGAGAGTGTGTATTTGATGAATTTTGCAGTAGTTGCAAATTATATCATAAATGTGGATCAATAGAGGTTTGTGCAGGCACTACATGGGATTTTAACAGTCCGAGTGCTTTAAGGAGAATGAAGTACTTGTCTCCTGCTCCCGATAGACAGAGAGATCACAGAGTTAAGGATAAAGCAAAGAGCGAGAATGTAAAGAAAGACAAGAAAAGAAAACGAAAAGCAGATTTCTCTTCTTCTTCTATCCCTTCTTTTCCTTCTCACCCTATCTCCTCTCGATATCCTACTACCAACTTTACTCTTTCTACTAATGTGCAACGTCCTCTCTATAGACCTTCTTCGTCTTATGTCCCTCGTCCGATGTATATGTCCCACTCTTCTATGCAACGGCCTTACTCAGCCCCCGTTCATAACTCTGGTCGTTGCGTACGACAGCATGTAGGTGCTATGAACGAGGCTGCTTTCTCTCCTATAGATCAACTTGAACCATCTTTTGACAATTTACCTTCAGAAAATTCTCAATATTATTATTCCCAAACTGATGTTAACACCCTGATCAGGGAGTCAAATTTTTAGCGGGCGTTATAAATACGACTTCAATTCATATTTGCCCTGCCCCTCTCGAAGTCATTAACGAGAGTATAAATAATAATGTAGCCCCAATGTCTTTTTTAATTGATCAAATAGATACCTTACCACCATCTTACATAGTCAACACTACCAACCATATGAAATCCGGAGTTTTATATGGACTTCCCTTTTAACTCACGTATAATTTCTCAAAGGTAATTGCTACCTATGGCCTGTTAAACACCGGCGCATCTAAGTGTCGTAAAAGAGAGTCTGTTTCGGCAATTATACAACCATGAGGAAGGTAAAAACCGTCCCATTTTACATAGGCCTGATATTAATTTAAAGTCTATATCAGGCCAAGAGTTGAAAGTGTATGTCAGAGTTGAGTTAAAATTATTAATAAAAGGTATGTCTATTTCTTGTAATTTTTACGTTGTATCTATCCCGCTCGATATATTGATAGGAACCGATACTTTAAAAATGTTACCGCTTACGATAAACGTGCGGTGCGATAGTGTTCACTTTGTCGGTTACCAAGGTTAAATTCAGGAGATTCCGTTAAAAGTAATAAAGTAGGGGGACATTAATGCGCAAAATTATCCTCTTCCACTTATTAGTCTCCAAGGTCATACATACAACGAAAATTTACATACAGGTAATGACTGTACTTATATTCAGGTTTTAAATCTTCATCTATTTCAAATGACATAGAATTAACAGATAATGTAGGTTACAATCCTGCTGTACGGAATTCATCACATATTATAATCTTTATAGGAGATGTTAGTGCCTCTGTCAGTACCGGAGCACGCACTTTACATCCTCATTATAGAGCCTCTGTCAGTACCGGAGATCACTCTAAACACACTATTTATGGCGTCTCTGTCAGTACCGGAGACCGCCCAGAACATTTCTCCACTGGCATCAGAGGCTGCTCGAATGTTCAACCCTCTACTCCTGGTGGGTGCTTTGAAAATCGCTCCTCAGCTACTGGCAGCTGCTTTAATGTTCAATCACCCTCCACATGTGGGCATGTTGAGAAAGGTATCCCTGCCTCGAGTGGATGCATTTCTAATCGATCTTTCGCAACCGGGAATATTACAAAAACGGACTCGGTTCAAATGAATTCGAATTTCGGTAATTTTGGACAGAGCACCGCAGTGACCGCTCCGCACCGAGTGCTGCGGCCTCGGAATCGTACGTCCCAGGGTAGTTTTATTCGGAGCACCGCAGTGCCTCTTCCAAATAGAGCTTTTCTGTCCGCGCACACTTCACCAAATGGTGATTCCAGTCGGTTGACCCCAGTGCACCCCACTTTAAAAGCTCTTCCGTCCCGAATCACTTCGTCAAATGGTGATTTTGGTCAGTGCACCCCAGTGCACCCCTCTCTAAAAGCTCCTCCGTCTCAAATTACTTCCTTAAATGGTGATTTCAGTCGGTGCACCCCAGTACACCCCAATTTAAAACCTTATACGACTCAAATTACTTCACGAAATAGTAATCTAGGTTGGAGCACAGCAGTGCCTCTGCCTCAGGGCAATTTTCCGTCTCAATATATCTCGCCCAAAGGCAGATATGAGCGGAATATCACAGCGCTTTTCGTGAACAAAACGAATTTACCTCGACAAGGTACGTTTTATGCGAGTGTTGATCGAAACAATTGTACTCCGAACAGGACCACCGAGGTGCCTCTTCCTACAAGAGCACTACTGCCTCATAATTTACATGGTCGTCCTGAGACATGCACTCCTAAACCTAGGTGGAGTCTTTCTCAGAAATGCAAGTAATGACCAGTGTAACACTCTTCAGAGTCGGTGTCGTTCCGTCATTCCTACAATGGAACATACAAATTTTTATTCATCTCTCGAAGATGAAAAGGATAAAACTGGTGATATGGAAAAGGCATTCACAGCAGAAGAAGTAATACAAAACCAGAAGGATTTGTTAAGACATTATAATAATAATAATAAACGAGTACACTTCCAACACATAAACGAAAAAAGTAACACTCCCATGCATTATTATAATACTATCAATCACTACCCTTCTTCTTCTACTTTATCTTCTCACATTCCTAATACCTATCCTACTTCTTTTCAGGAGAAAATTCATCTATTCATGCTTCCTTATCGTCGTCGCACCAGACCAGATGCTCAGAAAATCCAGCAGATAGCCTAAATGCTATTCACCCTTCTCTATCTTCGTAGCACCAGACTCGATACGCGGAAAATCCTGCTGGTAGCCGAGGTTTTACAAATTCTTCATCGCACCCGACCATATACTCGGAGAAAATTTCTGAAAGCCGAGATGTAGTCATAGATGATACCTTATCATATAAGGTGTATACCTCTTCGGACATAGAAATATTGCCTTACTCAAGGTATATTCTTCCTGTTAAGGTACAGTCCGACATTGGTGCTTCTCTACCAGAGAATTTGGCACTTATTACTGAAAGCAGGAAGGATTTTCTTTCTTCAGGTACTCTTTTCTTCGGAAATACTCTTTCTACTTGTACACAAGGCAACATTTTGCTTGAGCTGATAAATTTAGGCGCCGACACGATTTCTTTTGACAATCATTGCCTACTTACCACAGCTTTTCCACTTCAATACAAAACTTCAGAACCATATAACATAAATGCTGTCACAGTTTCTAAAAGTCTCACAGACTAACAAATTAAAGAAGTTTACAGAGAAATTCTACTTTCTGAGTCCAGTAAAGATTTCAACAAGTAGGTTTTAAATAATTCTTCTCAATTAGAAGAAATGCTCTCTTTCTTAGTGAAAAATAGAGACACTATTTCTTTAGCAGATGATCCAGTAGGAATCTGTCCCTTAAACAAATTTTCTATTAAACTCATAGAAGGCAGTCCTAGTTATGTGTATACTCGTCGATACCGTCTCCCTTATAAATATATGGAAGCTATTGATAAATGGGTATAAGACAGTCTTGAAAAGGGTTACATAGAGCCTAGTATTTTTCCTAGCTCTTCACCTTTACTTCTAATTCCTAAAAATACTGGTGGTAAAATGAGAGTAGTAGTGGACTATCGTAAGCTGAACTTCTTTACAATACCAGACAGATTCCCCCTTCCTAACATTTCGGAATCTCTTTACAGCCTAGTATTTCTCCTAGTTCTTCACCTATACTTCTAATTCCTAAAAATACAGGTGGTAAAATGAGAGTAGTAGTGGCCTACCGTAAGCTAAACTCCTTTACAATACTAGACAGTTTCCCCCTTCCTAACATTTCGGAATCTCTGTCATTAATATGGTCCGCACGCGTATTTAGCTTCATCGATCTTTTATCGGGCTTCTCACACTTGGAAGTCGAGACAACGTCTCGTCCCTACACTGCTTTCTCCATCGCTAGAGGGCATTTTTAAATATGGGTTATGCCCCAGGGCGCTATGAATGCACCGTCAGTTTTTAGCCGCACAATGGAAATGGCACTCTCCGGTTTGCTAGGGGTTGTCTGTTTACTATTTATAGACGATATTCTCATGTTCAGTAAAGACATTCCTTAGCATTACTCTCATCTTTCTAAAGTTTCTAATGCTCTCTCTCAAAGGCCCAACTTAAAATAAAGCTTGAGAAGTGCTCCTTTTTCAAGAGTAGTGTCACTTTTCTAGGTTTTAAAATTAGTGAAAAAGGTCTGTCTCTGAACCCAGTTAAACTAGAGACTATAAAAGGTTTTAAAATTCCTCAAAATGTGTCTGATGTCCGTTCAGTCTTAGGTTTCTTCAACTATTTCAGACACATGATTCCTAACTACAGTTCTATTATTAGACCTCATATTCTGCTCCTAAAGAAAAATGCTACTTTTTCTTGGCAGATTGAACAACAATCACTTACGATTCTCTAAAGAAATTCTTACTTTTAGATCCTGCTCTTTCTTTTCCTGACTATACTAAACCATTCATACTGAGTACAGACGCTTCTCACTTAGGCATAGGTGCAGTGTTAGCTCAACTGGATTAAAATGGGAAAGAAAAACCATTGACCTTCACCTCTAAGATACTAAGCAAGTCTGAAATCAATTACAGTGCTACTGAGAAAGAGGCTTTAGCTATTGTACATGCCTTAACCAAATTTAGAACTATTATATTTGGTTATCCTCTTAAGATCTACACAGATCATTCTGCACTTGTTCACCTTTTCCGCCATAAGCAGTTGGCTGCTAGCAATTCTCTCGTGGAGAGAGAGAATAGACTCATTGAAGATTACTTGAGTCATTTTGTCTCTACGCAGCATGGCGATTGGGGAAAATTCATTGCCTTTGCACAAATATCCCTAAATTCCACGTATAACTCTTCTATTGGAAATACTCCACATTTTCTAGTTCACTTTAACGTTCGTAGGCTACCTTATGATTTTCCCGATTATACTTCTCCTTTTGTTAGCAAAACGAAGCCATTAAAAGATCACTTATATGATTTTAACGCGAAAATGGCTGAAAGAGCTGCTGCTTTCCGCGAAATGGCTCGCCAGAAGTTAGAAATGAAAACTTTCAGAATCGCCCAACAACAACATGCGACTGCTCCAATTCGTCACATACGTGTTGGCGATTACGTTTATCTTCTTGCAGTTAAACCTCCCCATTTGTCAACAAAACTTTTCAAGAAAAGGGTTGGTCCTTATCTTGTCGTTAATGTTTTAAAATGCAACAAATATCTCCTGCAATATTTGGTTACTAACAAAGAATTTTAATCTCATGTGGACAATTTAAAAATTCTTCCCATGCCTATCATAAAAGCTGCAGAAAATAACCTATCTTCTAGTTGGCAACCCTATGATCCAATTAAGATTAAAAGGTATCCACCTTTGTCCCCTACTCATTCTCATACGGTTCTTCGTGGTTCTCGTCCGATACCCCCCCAACCTCCCCCTGGCCGCCAGTCTCGCCGTCATGGAGGGGATACTTCTTCCGATGTTTATTCTCCAGATGATATAAATGATGATAAGCATGTGTTAGTTAGAGACATATTGCCTCCACTAGTACCTTTTGTACAACACCCGGTCTAGCAACAGCGTCACCAAGTGCAATAGCAACAACACCCGGTCCAGCAACAGCGACAGCTGGTGCAACAACAGCAACACCCGGAACAACAACACGTGCCACAGTTGTCTCAATCGGTACCTACGAGTCGGAGAGTACAACATAATGTTCAACAACACCAAATGAACTTGTCTCCTATTTCTCCTGATTCTTCACTACCGCAGTCGGTACAGTCTTCTCCAAGACAAGTTCCACATACTCCACATCAAAAAACTTCCCAAAGAGTGTTATCTGATTCATCTTTGTTCAAGATCCTAACAGAAATTTCCATCCTTATTCAACTTATCCTTTACGTTGAAACATTTCTCACAGCTCTCCACAGCTTTCCTCTTCCTCACGCAACCAAATTTGTCTGGTCAGAGTTCCACACACAGTTCTCCACTTCTTTCTAGGCGTTCTTCTACCCAAATAAGTAGTCCACCTTATTCCGCAGATCAACAAGGTATTCGTGAACCATCTCTTCAATATTATGATGAGTATCCCAACATACCATCTTATCCATCTTCTCCAGAAGAAACATTTGTTAAGGATGACCGACCAAAAGATCCTTCTTATCGCCCTCATCAACATTTTAGAGGTACTCGTGAAAACTCTCCTATGAGACTTTGCAGCCATGCAAGACGAGTATCTCCTTCTCCTTTCATTATCCCAGATTTTCCATCTTTCCATGCAGTGGATCCATATACTATCTCTTGGACCCCTAATCCAAATGTCAGTTCACAGTCTGTTTCAGACATATTTAGGCAGTTTCCTTTTGATGTATCCAGAGAAGTGCCACCTGAATTTCCACCTAAGCTCTCTCCTAAGCTTCCACCTAAGCTTCCACCTAAGCTTCCACCTAAGCTTCCACCTAAACACCCTCTGAAGCTTTCTCCTAAATTCACAAGCACTCTTCATTATTTGACTCCTGCATATTCTCAGCGAATTTATCCTGAAAGAAACATATTACATCCTTTCCATTCTACTCCTATAACTGATGTATCTACTTCCACTTCTAATAATCTTCCCCAAAGTTCTACTGCCTCCGATACTGCAAGTCCTACACCTAGTGGTACGGATATTGCCAGCACTGGAGCTATACCAAAGAAACAAAACTTAAATCATTCAACAACATACAATACATGACATATTACCTTTAGAACACACATATAAAATTTAGTGTTCGTCCTCATATTTGTTCGATGGATCGGTTGTGTTGAAATAAATATGTAACTATATATATATATATATATATATATATATATATATATATACTATATATATATAATATATATATATACTATATAAATATTATTAATATATACTATATATTATATATATATATATATTATATATATATATTATATATATAATATATATATATATATCACATATCATATAATTAATATATATATATATATATAATATATATATAATATTATTATATATATATATATATATAATAATATATATAATATATATATATATATATATATATAATATATATATAGTATATATATATATATATATATATATATATATATATATATATATATATATATATGTGAATATTTTAGATTAAAAATCGATAATAATCGTGTGTTCTACGCGCGATTCCGATTCCCTAGTATATAAGTAAGTCGAATAATATCCGTGTGTTCAGCGCGCATGATTTCGATTCTTAAGTATTTAAATCTCATATTTCTTTTATATGTATTACTATTTTTACTTTTATATGTTCTATATTTTTTATACTTTTATATGTTTAGGTAATTGTTACCTGACTTTCTACAAAATGAAAAGAAAACAAAATAAAAATAGAAAATTTAAAAAGAACGAAAAATACGTAAAAAAGCAATAGTTATAAGTATATTATTGATATATGAAGCATTATAATAAAATTGTCTTGTATATCTATATGCTTTATTTGTATCTTAAATTTAGTACAATTATTTTAAATAGTTATCTTCTTTTGCTGATGTCGATGTTATCTATCCTCTTTCATAGCAATTTAATCATGCTTTGCATTTGCTTTGCCTGCTTCTTTTGTTTATCTAATTCTACTCCTGAAATTGATAAAGCCATAATGATTAACCACGGTCTTATCATGGACTTTGACAGTAATGTTAAATTCATTTCTGGTTACTTAGAACTTCGAGTAGACATGAGAATTTCTGAAGAAATATACAAACAACTTTTGTTTCGACTCCCGATGTAACAAATTTACATGAATCATTTCTACCTTTCTTCAGTAATAAAATTGATCATTTAGCGCTGTAATCAGCATCATCAAAATCATCATTCTTTCTACCATAATCATTTATCTCCGAATAACATTCCTAAAAGAAGAAATATCCATCATGAACGATTTAGACAACACAACTTATCTTATATTTCTCCTCAATCTTTCAATGGTTTTCTGTGAAATCAAAATTATCACATTTATGTATACCAAATGACATTTTAAACCGGTATGCATCCCATACCCTTTAACAGTTAAACTTTATCTTAAATGACCCTTGGATAAATTCGTATTCTACTAAACCTTCCTTTTCCTCTTCCCTAAAACGTCGTGAACTACTTGACGTTTCAGGAAAATTTCTGAGTTCACCTTTTGGCACAGCTATAGAGGAAGATATCTAATCTATGCAAAAAAAATAGATGTTCTTTCTGAACAAACTGACAAAGTTAATTCTCTATTCCTACGTTTCAGAGATCAAATAAAAGCTAATACTAATTCCCTTTCTAAATTAACTCACTCTATAGATGATTTGCGAAATCAAACTCAAAATCTTCAATTGGCCTTTTCCTTCTTCAATGCCATAAATCTCTTGAATTCATATTTTTCTAATTTAAATGTTTATATTCAAAATTTATTGGATTTATGAAATAATATATTGGACGCATATCATTTAGCCAATAAAAAGACTACATCTTTTACCTTTTATTCCTTTTCAAATTTGAGACCTTTCATTTTTGAAAGTCTACAATCTACTCATCTAGACACTATTACTTCTTTCATTCCCGAAAATTTCTATGAATTTATATCTTTACTTAGACCATCATTGACACTATTCCTTACATTATTGTCACTATCATTCCCTTTTCGGACCATGACGTATTTAATGATTCCTTTTCCTACTCCTACTACTGCTTATCACTCTAGAATAGTATTTAAGCCTAAATATAATAATTTTTTCGTAAATAAACAAGTTATGATTTATAGTTATATGTCTAATCTGCAATTTTCTCACTGTTTGCATGTATTGAATAATTCCATTTGTCCTGTGTTTTAATCTCTCGGTTCTTTTACTTCTTATTGTGAGTTGTTTCTATATACTGATAATACATTCATGGATTTAAATTCAGGCACTCCCCTTCATTGTAACCATTAATATCATGTAACTAATGAACCTTACTCCGTATCCGCACATTGCAAAAAAATCATTTCTTTCAATAGCACTGTGGATGCTCAATTAAATTGCATGTATCATAATACTAAAACCCCGCTTGCAATTTCTGTTATTGATATATTGAATCAATGATGTACTTAAACTACAAACCAATACCAATTCACAAATCCTTCCCATGTATTAAAGTCATTAAAATTAATAAATTCTTCTGTCATACACGTACCAGTGATATTTTCATTCTTAAACCATTCATTCACGCAAACTCCTTATTTCATAAAATCCCCTAAAATAGTTTGAGATAGTCAATTAGATTATATAAATTTATCCTTGAATCACCATGCTTCTGTATTTAAATATTTCCCACCGTCTCTTACGCTTCGAGTTTTTTTGTCTCAGTGTTTTTCATAATTGCTTGCATCGTATTTGTGATTATATTTAGACGATTAAACAATCATAGAGCTAGTAATGTAGGCACTAACGCACCCCTATCACCTAACATGACGGCTCTCACTATTCGACCAAACTTAGACTTAAACCCTCGACATGATTTTTCTGTCATTCACTTGCGACCCCGTTGACTACGTGCTTTAGACTTTGACAATGATCAATCAGAATTGTATAATTCTCCACCTCATCCCATTAGCATTACTCATCATTCTTCCCGTCAGTAACCTCAGTCTTGTTGTGATTATCGCCTTCCCGAATGGATAAGGGTTCCCAACGTAAAGAAATCAGATTAGTATACTTACCTTAAATTGTAATTAAAAATATTTATTTTCTCCCGAAAAAGGGGCTCTATATAAAGCTAGTTATATAAAAGGTGTGACAAAATGTTATTACGTCACAAACAATAAACCAATCCCGTTAAATTGAAAATGTGCAGCGAAGTGACTTTTCAAGAGAGAAAGTCTTCAGTTGAAAAAAAACTCTCTCGGTACTATTTTGTGTAGTGAAATTTAATTCAATATTTGTCAAATATTTTATCATTTATTAGTTTCATAGTAATTTTTTAATATTTTCTGCTTTAGCACGAAACTTTTACACAAGTCTGTAATTGTGCCTTCTTAAAATACGTTTTAGTGCACAGACATCAAAAAGTGCATTCCAATCGTTGACCTTTCATTTTTGCATATATTATATAAAATTGGCAAGTGATGTTCCAACTCACATATATATATATATATATATGTAATAAGAATATTATAATAATAATATATATATATTGTAATATATGTATATATATATATATATAATATATATATATCATATCACATATATATATATAGTCTCTTAATAATAATATAATAATAATATATGTTTATATAATATATATATATATATATCTTTAACTAACTAACTATATATAATAACAATATAATAATATATATATAATATAATATAATATAATATGTATAATAACAACAAACATAATATATATATATTAATATTATATATATATATGTTATTAGAATTAAGTTTTTACGAATTAAGGCAATCTACGGTAACCTTGCTTTCCTTTTTAGTTCATGTATTCCTTCATTTCAGTATCTGCATCCAATCACATATCATGGCATTTTATATTTTAGGATATAATTCTTTACAATTTGTTTTAGGATTTAGGATCGTTTGCTTTATATTTGTTACAATTACTCTTTTAAGTTATATATATATATATATATATATATATATATATATATATATATATATATATATATATATATATATATATATATATATATATATATATATATATATAACCTTATAAATAAATATATATAACCTGGGGTTATATTGTACTGTACTATATGCAACATGTATATATATGCTCAACATATATATATATATGCTTGCCATTAACATGATCATATGCAGCGTGTGTGTCGTGTAATGTGCAAGCGTGTGCATAATGTGTGTAATGTGTAACAGTAATGTGTGAATGTGCGTAATAAGTAATATTGTAACTGTAACAACAGCAGCATGTGTGTGTATTGTGGCATAATGTGTCAGTGCAAGCATAACATGATAATAATATATGCCAATATATGTATAATAATAATAATAATAATAACGCCGTATATATTATGTAATATAATAATAATAGCCATGTAATAATATGTATGTAATATAATTTATGGAATTAATATGTATAATAATAATAATATGTATGTATCAATAATATGTAATAATAATAATAATAATAATAATAATATATATATAATAATAATAATATCTCAATAATAATAATATATGTAATAATAATAATAATAATTAATATAATAATATGTATGTAATAATAATATATATGTATGTTTATATAATAATAATAATATATATGTAATAATATGTAATATAATAATAATATAATAATAATAATAATAATATAATAATAATATGTATAACCAATAACAACAATAGCATAATACATATGAGTATGCATAGTATGTATATATCATAGCGCCAATAATAAATATAATGCATAATGTATAATATATATAATAATATAATATGTAATAATAATAATAATAATAATAATAATAATAATATGTATATCAACAATAATATTAATAATAATATGGCAATAATAATAATGTAATACGTATGTATATATGTATGTAATATTATAACTAATATAACAATAATAATAATAATAACCAATGGCAATATGTGTAATAATAATATGTATGGAAATGGGTCAAAGGTGGTTTGGCAGATATAGAGGCAGGCGATCGTGAAATCTAAGACAAATGGTGCTGATTCTGTCACAAAGGTATGGAATGCCATGTATGATTCTGCGAACCTGAAAATA
>JABUQX010090561.1:0-12500 GCA_015478945.1 Trachelipus rathkii | reverse complement strand
AATAATAATATATAATATTAATAATATAATAATAATAATATGTATGTAATAATTCAAATAATAATAATAATAATAATAATACAACAGCTCTAAGCCTCATGGAAGTGATTAAAGAGTCTTGAATTTAAGTTAATAATATACTTTAATAATAATAAAATATATGTAATATATGTATATGTAATAATATAATAATATGTAATAATAATATGTATTATTAATATATAATATGTAACATATATAATAATAATAACAATAATATAATAATAATATATATATTATATCTTATATATAATATATATATATATATATAATATAATAATATATATATATAATAATATTATTATTGTTATGCGAATTATCATCAATATATATATATGTATGTATATATATATATATATATGTATCATGTATATATATATGTATATATGTATGCTATATAAATATATACTGTATATAATAATAATAATATAACATATGTATATATGGATGTATGTATGTATATATATATATATATGTAATATACATATATATGTATAATATCTATATATATATATAAGTATAATAATAACATATATAATAATATCTCTATAAGTATGTTTATATAAACTTAATAATAATAACAATATATATATAATATCTATTAAATATATATATGTAATATATATATCTATATAACAACATATAACAATATATATATATATGTAATATATATATCATAATATGTAATATATATATATGATTAAATATAACTCAACAACATATATATATATATATATAATAACTAATATATATATATAACTTATATATATATATATGCTACATATATATATATAACATAACTTAACATATATCTGTTTATATATAGATATATATATATACCTCATCTGAATGTGTAATATGTCGTCTAGCTGAGTCTATATTAGGATAATTTCATTTAGTCCGGTTCCTTGCAATGATGTCCTTTATGTTCACAAAGCAAAAGTAACAGTCATCACTGCGGTTTTCTCTTTATCTGCATTCTCTGTGGTTCCGTGTCATCACGAAGGTATTTTTCAAGTTTATTTATCATTTCAATGAATGAATAATCATTTCTCTTTTATTTTGTAATACACGAACATATTTCAGTGAGCATACGTCCTTGTCTTTTGGTATTTGTTCATTTGTTAAAGATATTTATCAACATTTAAATGATATTTTGGTCCATTGAATATTTTTTTTGTCTTCCGAATTATTTTTCTGTTTATTTGTCTGCTTGTATATCAGCAAATTACTTAGCTACAATTTATATTACACATGTACATTTAGGATTACGAGAAGCTCATAGTAACGCGTATACTTTATTTTATTTTATAAATATATATACTTTGCGCAGATAGCTACAAAATGGTAATATAAATAGGTAATAACGACAATAATAATAACAAGAATTTTTAATACACAAATATATATATATATATATATATAATAATAATACTTTATATATATATATATATATAATATATAGTCTAGCATATGTATATATATATATTTAATTACACATGTACATATCATATATAATAATAATAATATGTATGTAATAAATATGTACATATATATATATGTATATATCACATATATATGTAATACAAAACACATGAAAAACTGGATCATCTTCAAAATATCAGCAAATTATAGCTACAATTATAATATATAATAATAATAATAATAATAATAATAATAATAATAATATGTAATAATAATAATGATATATATGTAATATATATAATAATGTTAATATATGTAATATAATAATATGTAAATAATATGTAATATATGTATGTATATATATATATCTTTACTCTCATATATATGCATATATATATATCTATATAACTATTAAATATATGTATATGTATATATAAGTTAACTCACCGTTCGTAGTATTTTTTTGGGTTAAGTTACATTGATTATAGATTATTTATTTTTATTTGTTTCGATATAAATGATCATTTTTGTGGATATACTAAATTAACATAAATGTTTTTCGGGCAACATTGACCCCGTGCGTGGAATATAAACCACTTAAAACGTGGTTGTAAATATTGTCTTGATTGCTCTACTCCTTAGCGTAAAATATTTTTTGGGTTGAGTTACATTGATTATAGGTATTTATTTTCTATTTGTTTCCATATAAATAAAATAAATTTTTTGTGGATATATTAAATTAACGCCGATGTTTTCGGGCAACATTATTTGTAAGTAGATATAAACCACTTAAACGTAGTTGTAAATATTTATATAAGTTGCTCACCCTTGGCGTAAAATATTTTGGGTTAAGTTACATTGATTATAGGTATTTATTTTCTATTTCTAATGGGTTCACGATGACTTTTTTTGTAGATATATTAAATTAACGCCGATGTTTTCGGGCAACATATTTTGTACGTAGATATAAACCACTTAAACGTAGTTGTAAATATTTATGTAATTTGCTCACCCTTGGCGTAAAATATTTTTTTTTTTTGGTTCAGTTACGTGATTATAGGTATTTTATTTTCTATTTGTTTTCGATATAATGAATAAATTTTTGTGGATATGTAAATTAACGTCTGATGTTTTCCAGACGCATTATTTGTACGTAGATATAAACCACACTTAAACGTAGTTGTAAATATTTATGTAAGTTTCTGTAAATCTTGGCGTAAAATACTTTTTGGGTTAAGTTACATTGATTATAAGTATTTATTTTCTATTTGTTTCGATATAAATAGATAATTTTTTACAATGGATATATTAATTAACGCCGATGACAGCTTACGTATTTATATCTACGTACAAATAATGTTGCCCGAAAATATCGGCGTTAATTTAATATATCCTAAGTATTCTATTGCATATCGAAAATAAGCTCTGTAACAACAATTTTGCATAAAGAGAAGGAGCCATAGTATTTGGCTTACGTTAAGTCAGTTCTCTTCTGTGTATATGTATATGTAATATGTAATAATAATGGCATATATAATAATATTAATAATAATAATATTAATAATAATAATAAATAATATATGTAATAATATATGTAATAATAATAATAATATATATAATAATATATGTATGTATATATAATAATAATAATGTATATATATAATAACTAATAATAATATCAATAATAATAATAATAATATGTAATATATATAATAATAATAATAATAATATATGTAATATAATAATAATAATATATATATAATAATAATATAATAATAATAATATATGTATTTATGCTATATATATATATATATATATATAATAATAATAATATACATATATATGTATATGTATGTATGTAAGTATGTGTATGTATATGCTGTATCAATATGCTAATGCATTATAATTTTCGCAAAAAGCTAATAATAATAATATAATAATAATATGTAATAATGTATATATATATATATAATAATAATAATAATAATAATAATAATAATAATAATAATAATAATAATAATATATATATAATATATATATATATATATATAATATATATAGCAGTATATAATAATAATAATATTGTATAAAAATGCTTTGTAATAATAATATATATATATATAATAATAATAATAATATATTAATATTCTAATAATATATATATATATATATATATAATAATAATATATATAATATATATAATAATAATAATAATAATATGTTTATCATATAATAATAATATCACAATAATAATATAATATATATATATAATATAATAATATATATATATATGTATATATATATATATCAACTATAATAATGTGTGTATGTATGTAATATGTATATGTATGTATATAATATGTATGTATGTATGTAATAATAATATGTATATAATATGTATAATAATATATGTATATATATATATAATGTAATAATAATAATATATATATATATATAATATATAATAATATATTTATAATATATAAATATAATAATATATTTATTTTTTTAAAATTATAATGTAAAATAATAATAATATAATATAATAATAATAATATGTATGTATAATAATAATATATAATAATATAATAATAACACCATATAATAATAATATATAATAACTTAATATTAGCATGTATAATATAATAATAATATTAATATCAATAATAATAATATCAATAATAATAATAATATATGTATGTAATAATAATAATAGCTCCAATAATAATAATAATAATAATAATATATGTAATAATAATCTGTATAATTGAACATAATGGAATCCAAATTCCTAATATTTTTTCTAATAATAATAATAATAATAATAATAATAATAATAATAATATGTAATAATAATAATAATATATATGTAATAATAATATATAATAATAATATATATATATATAATATCTAATATATAATAATATATATAATATATATAATATATAATAATAATAATATAATAATATGTATAATAATAATATATGTAATAATATATATATAAGCAACCAATAATAATAATATATGGAAATAATAATATAAACCAATAATATAATAATAATAATAATAATAATAATAATAATAATAATAATAATAATAATAATAATAATATATATAATATATATATATGTGTAACATATATATTAATACATAATAATAAATAATAATATGTGTTATCACATGCATGCATATGTATGTATGTAATAATAATATATAAATAAATAACATAATAAATATAATAACTATAATATAAATAGGGAATCAGTCAACCAATAATAATATGTAATAATAATATAATAACTATTATGAATGAATATTTTTAACCAATAATATACAATACCAATAATAATAATAATATTATGGAAATAATAATAATAATAATAATAATAATAATAATAATGCTCATAAATAATAATATCAATAATATGTAATAATGTATAATATGTATATGTATATAATAATAATAATAAATGTATATTATACCCATATAATAATTAATAATATGTATAATAATAATAATAACAATAATAATAATAATAATATATATATATATAATATATATGTATATATGTACATATATATAATGACTTGTAATAATAATGTGTAATATGTATATGTATAATAATAATAATATGTATGTAATAGCAATAGCATGGTGTATGTATGTAATAACTAGCATTCAATAACTCTTTTATAATATCATAAATAATAATAATAATAATATGTATATATATATATAAATAATTTATAATAATATATATATGTGTAATAATAGCCATGTAATAATAATAATATAATAATATCAATAATAATAAAATATATACCATATATAATATATACAATGATAATAATAGTAATATGTATAAAACATGTATAATATATAATATATAATATGGGGTCAAAAATAATCTTTATGAAAGCAGTAATATTATAATATAATAAAGTTATTTTTGTATATATGTAGTAGTGCAATAATAATAATAATAATAATAATATAACATATATCTTTATATAATATTATACTAATAATAATAATAATAATAATAATAATAATATGTAATAATAATAATAATAATAATATATGGATAATCCAACAACCAACAATAATAATA
The DNA here is from genome assembly GCA_015478945.1 of Trachelipus rathkii. Classification (NCBI taxonomy): domain Eukaryota; kingdom Metazoa; phylum Arthropoda; class Malacostraca; order Isopoda; family Trachelipodidae; genus Trachelipus; species Trachelipus rathkii. Next base: position 6,924 of record JABUQX010090561.1, on the reverse strand, counting down.
ATAGCTAATGTATTTAATCCAATATTAATATATAATATATATATATACTATATATAATATATATATAATAATTTAATTTGTAATATTACGTTTAAATATATAGAAGATGATGAAAACTTTTATAATATAACATATATACATATATATATATATAATAATAATATATATAATAATAATAATATGTCGACCTTTACTTATATTAAAATTAGATTTAGAAAAGAAGAAAAATGCTAATAATAGTATGTAATAATAATATAATTGTATAATAATATGTATGAAATAATAATATGTAATAATAATAATAATATATGTAATAATAATAATAATAATAATAATAATAATAATAATATATCAATAACTCATCAATAATATGTAATATGTAATAATATGTATAATATGTAATATATATCCATAACATATAATAATAACATAATAACATAACAAAACTAGGAAACCAACATAATTTAAGTATAGAGAAAAATAATATATATATATATAATAATAATATATATATATATATATATATATCTTCTTTCTATATTTATAATATATGAAATAATTTCTTAATAACAATACTAACTCTATATAATACATAATAATATGTAATAATAATATAATAATAATAATAACAATAATAATATATATAATATATAATATACCATATATATAACTTAATATATATATGTACTATATATAACATTATTTATTGCGTGGATATAAACCATAGACGTGGTTGTGAAATATTTGTATGAAAGCTGCTCACCTTGGCGTAAGGTATTTTGGTTGGGATTACATTGATTATAGGTATTTATTTTCTATTTATTTCCATTTAAATAGAATAAATTTTTTGTGGATATATTAAATTAACGCCGATGTTTTCGGGCAACATTATTTGTAAGTAGATATAAACCACTTAAACGTAGTTGTAAATATTTATGTAAGTTGCTCACCCTTGGCGTAAAATATTTTTTGGGTTAAGTTACATTGATTATAGGTATTTATTTTCTATTTGTTTCGATATAAATAGAATAAATTTTTTTGTGGATATATTAAATTAACGCCGATGTTTTCGGGCAACATTATTTGTACGTAGATTTAAACCACTTAAACGTAGTTGTAAATATTTATGTAATTTGCTCACCCTTGGCGTAAAATATTTTTTGGGTTAAGTTACATTGATTATAGGTATTTATTTTCTATTTGTTTCCATATAAATAGAATAAATTTTTTTGTGGATATATTAAATTAACGCCGATGTTTTCGGGCAACATATTTTTTACGTAGATATAAACCACTTAAACGTAGTTGTAAATATTTATGTAAGTTGCTCACCCTTGGCGTAAAATATTTTTTGGGTTAAGTTACATTGATTATTTTCTATTTGTTTCGATATAAATAGAATAAATTTTTTTATGGATATATTAAATTAACGCCGATGTTTTCGGGCAACATTATTTGTACGTAGATATAAACCACTTAAACGTAGTTGTAAATATATATGTAAGTTGCTCACCCTTGGCGTAAAATATTTTTTGGGTTAAGTAGTTACATTGATTATAGGTATTTATTTTCTATTTGTTTCCATATAAATAGAATAAATTTTTTTGTGGATATATTAAATTAACGCCGATGTGAGCAACTTACATAAATATTTACAACTACGTTTAAGTGGTTTATATCTACGTACAAATAATGTTGCCAAGCTATCGACCATTGTAGATTCGAAAGAATAGTTCTGTTAAATCGAACAAATGAAATACCTACTGGTGATATTATAATGAGTGCTTGTCTAATAGAAACAGTTCGGCCGGACGAAGATGGTTCCTATCTACGATATTATATATAACAGCCAGCAATAATAACCAATATGCGCAATATATGCTGCTCATATATGCAAAATATAAGATAATAGCCAGCAATAATAATAATAATAATATGTATATATAATATATAATATATAATATATATATATATAATATAATATAATAATAATAATAATATAATATGTAATATGTATATGTATATCTTCAATAATATAATAATTGATATGGACAGTTTGATATCGTGGTATATACCTGAATAATAATAATAATAACTAATAATAATAATAATAATAAAATAATAATAATATAATAATAATAATAATAATAGTAATATATGTGTATGTAATAATAATAATATATAATAATATAACAACGGTATGTATGTGTTTATAATAATAATAAGTAAATGTAATATGTAATAATATATATATATAATAATATGTATGTATATGTAATATGTAATAATAATAACCAATATGTAATATGTAATAACAATACAATAATGTATGTAATGTGATTTACATTATATATAAACAATAGCCAGCCAATGCTAATATATTTCTTATAATAATGTGTAATATTAATGTATGTATAATAATATGTAATATAATATTAATAATAATAATATGTAATAATAATATCTTTCATAATAATATGCTCAATAATAATAATAATATGGAGTAATAATAATAATAATAATAATGTAATATAACATGTAATAATAATATATATAATAATATGTAATAATAATAATAATATATAATAATATAATATAATAATAATAATAATAATAATAATAACATAATAATAATATGTAATAATAATAATCTGTAATGTAATAATAATAATAATAATAATAATATATATATATATATAACAACAATAACAAATTGTATATATTAACATCAATATCATCAATATCAACAATAATAATATATATATAATAATAATAACCATAGCAATAATAATCAGTAATAATATGTATGTATGTAATGTATGTATGTATTATATATATATTATAGATAATAATAAAATAATAATATTAATAGATAATAATAATATATGTATATATCTTATATGCCTATATATAACAATGGCATAATAATATTTGCTGCTGTATGCTGTAATAATAATATGTATGTAATAAAGATAATAGCAATAATAATATGTATGTATATAATATATATAATAATAATATGTAATATATGGAAATATAATATATATGTAATAATATATAATAATATAATAATAATAATAATAATAATAATAATATAATAATAATAATAATAATATATATATATATATGTATTATAATAATAATAATAATAATAATGTATATAATAATAATAATAATGTATGCATATGTTAATAATAGCAATAATAATAATAATAATAATATAATAATAGCCAATAATAATATAATATTGAATAATATATATATCATGTAATAATATATGTATGTATATGTATATACAATAATAATAATATATAAATATATATAATAATAATATCAATATGTAATAATATATGTATATATATCTTATATATATGTAGCTATGTAATAATATAGCCATGTATGTATGTAATAATATTGTAATACAACATAGCCAGTAATAATAGCCAATAATACAGCCAATATGTAATGGATAATAACCAATATGTATAATAATAATGTATGTATGCTAATAATAATAATGTATAATATATAATAATAATATAATAATATAAATATATCTTTACTATAATAATAATAAATGCTCTTAATATGTAATAATAATAACTATATATATAGTAATAATAATATATATAATATATATATTAATAATAATAATAATAATAATAATAATATATAATAATAATAATAATAATAATAATAATAATAATAATAAAGTATATATATATATGGATAATATAATAATATAATAATAATATAATGTAATAATAATAATAATAATAATAATATAATAATAATATATATATATATATAATAATAATAATAATATATATATAATAATAATAATAATAATAATATATAATAATAATAACAATAATAATATATAATATATAATTTATAATAATAATATATAATATATATAATAATAATATATATAATAATGTATAATCTTTCTTTATATATAATAATAATAATAATAATAATAATAATAATATAATAATAATATATAATAATATATGGAAATAATATATGTAATAATAATAATAATATATATATATATATAAAATATGAGGAAAAATATAATAAAACTGAGAATGATGAGAGTAATAATGTGTAATAATATAATAATTGCTAAAAAGATAATAATATGTAATAATAATAATAATATAAATATATATATGTAATAATATATGCATAATAATCTGTAAAATTTATATATATGCATGAATAATATAATATATGTAATAATAATATAATAATAATAATAATAATAATAATAATAACCAATATATAATAATAATATAATAATAAAAAAGATAAGAATTTGGCGTAAAAAAGTCTATTCCTATTCACATAAAAATATTTAATCAAAATAATATATATATATATATATAATAATATAAATCATATTAATAATAATAATAGCCAATAATAATAACTAACATATATATATATATAGCACTCTCAATTATAACTGTATGCGCTGTAATAATAATATATATATATGTAATAATAATGATATTATGTATATATAATAATACGTAACAATAATAATAATAATAATATGTGTAATATATGTAATATATGTAATATGTATGCTATATGTATGTATATATATGCGTATCAATAATGTAATAATATTGCTTTGTAATATTGTAACCAATAATAATATGTAATAATATGTATATATATGTAATATGTTTATGTATAATAATAATAATATATGTAATAATATATGTAATATAATAATAATAATATAATATAATAATAATAATAACTTAATGTAATAATATATAATAATAATAATAATAATAATAATAATATAATATATAATTTGTAATATTAATATGTAATAATAATAATAATAATATAATATAATAAATAACCCAACTAATAATATTAGCATAATAATAATAATATGTAATAGTAATATAATAGTAATAATAACATAATAATATCAATATTGAAATATCTTTTAACAATATATGTAATATGTAATAATAATAATAATAATAATAAAATAATATTCAAGATAGGGATGATTAGTAATAATATAATATTATAATAATAATATGTATATGTGTATATATGTAGCATGTATTAATAATATATGTAATATGTAACAAATATATATATGAAGTAATAATAATATATATATACATACTCATATATATATGTATATATATGTTTTGTATTAATAATAATTTAATATGTATGTAATATGTATATAATAACAACAACAATAATAATGTAATAATAATAATATGTATGTAATAATAATAATAATAATAATAATAATATATGGCAAAATGTAATATGTAATATTCCAATAATATAATAATAATATATAATAATAATAATAATATATATATCATATGTAATAATGTTTATAATATATAGTGATAATATTGTATAATATATATAATAATAATAATAATAATAACATATAGCATAATAATAATATATATATGTATATGCAGTATATAGCTAATGTAATAATAATGTATACATAAATAAGAATATACGTATTATATATATATATATATATATATTAGAGATGTAATAATAATAATATGGAAGAATGAGGAAATAATAATAATAATAATAATATATATATAATATATATAATATAATATAACAACAATAACTAATATATGTAAAAGGTTAACAATAATATAATAATAATAATAATAATAATAATAATAATAATATATATATAATAATAATATATATATAGTAATATAATAATATAATAATAATAATAATAATAATAATAATAATAATAATAATAATAATAATAATAATAATAATGTAATGTAATAATGTAACATTTAATAATAAAAACAAAAGTTTTCTACTGAACAACTTTGAACCACTTAAGCTAATAATAATATAATAATAATAATCAATAATAATAATAATAATAATAATATTAATAATAATAATATAATAATACTATTAATAATAATAATAATAATAATAATAATAATAATAATAATATATATATATAATAATATATATATATAATAATATATAATATATTAATAATAATAATTAATAATAATAATAATATATGTAATATAATAATAATAATAATAATGTATAATAATTTGCCTATATTAATGCAAAAAGTGGGAATAAAAATTACAAAAAAACAAGAATTATCTGTTTCTTCGAAACCATTTTTGATTAATAATAATAATAATAATAATAATAATAATAATAATAATAATAATAATAATAATAATAATATATATGGTATATATATATATATATATATATATAAACATATATATAGAGCTCGTTGAAGCTATATATATATATATATATATATATATGGACTGGTGGGTTTTAGCTTTATTAACTGGGTCTCTTCTGCTTACGACTGGTGCCTCAAAACCCCTTACTTTTCGAGAGCTATATATACCGCTTTGGATGCGTTAGTACTATTCAAGAAGATTTTTATCGGGTGTTTTAGGTCCTGGGGTATTTTCCAAGTTTTTATAGCGGTTTAGCTAAAACTACAGTCTCTATTATTGAATTCAATACCTATTAACGCTACTAGGTATTCCTTGCAATGACTTCTTCTTGAAGAAATGTTTATGAAAGATTATTCAGTTTTATTTCTTTATTTTTTTTTATAGTTCTATATTTACATAAATAAATTATTGTCGTAATTCATAAAAATTAAGAAAGTTAAGTTTATTAGCACTTTTCGGATTGTTAATAAATGTCAAAATGTTCACAATTATATAAATGTCAATTTCAAAAGTTTTCAAGTAAAAGTTAAAATATTTGATTTATAAGTTAGGTTAAGTTAAGTAAAATTCATAAAATGTTAATCATATAGTATTATTCATAAATTCATAAAGTTTAAAGATATACATAAACATAAACAACACAAAGAGCATAAGCCCAGACTCGTAC